>CP025649.1:1093675-1107537 GCA_003576665.1 Ipomoea trifida | reverse complement strand
TTTGGGTATAGGAGAGATACCTAAGCGTGGCGGTAACACCCAGTTTTCTGCTGATTAGACGCTTCCGCAATGTATCGTATTATTAGGATTTTGTAATAAATCCAAGATGTGAAAATTGGGGTGTTACAAAGATAGGCAAAGCGAATAAGCTTACTTCTTCAACCAAGTAATGAAAATAAGAAAACAAATTAAACAAAAGAAAAAGCAATTCAAGAACTCTAAACAATCAACTTCCAAAATGTCAACACAATTCAAAGTCGTTTGCCATCCTCGGCAACGACGCCATTTTGATGTGTTGTATTTTGCGATGAGGTGGATAAGTGGTAAAACGAGGAAAAGTCCCCGAGTGTCGTGTCTCTCAAGGATGACAAATTGGAGTGAATTAGTGTTGGCATTTAGGATGTTGAGATATACGAGTTACAAGAACTAGCTAAGAACAAGAGAATAATAAGCATAGGTTCAAAAGGGTACTAAGACAAATTGAAAAGAGACAAGGGGGTGTGTGACTTAGTTAGTCTATATGATTGATCATTCTATGGGATTGTGGAAACAAGGTTCGGGGATAAACTAGGGTGTCATGGTATTAATACCGAGTGGCGTCACGCTCGGACTCTCAATCCTCATTCGGTTGAGTCATTTAATCGAACACCTTGCCTACCACTCCTCTCAGATTAAAGTTGCAATCTTTCAAGACAAAGAGTTGAGTATTATACCTAAGGAACTATTGAGCTACTCCATCTTCCTCTTCATCCTTCATCTTCAATCTCTAGGAAACTAATCTAATCTAATCTAATCTAAGGAAAGAAAAATGGGGATTTCCCCCAAAGGGGAAGAGGCTAAAGAAAAGTAGATCTAAAAAAATGGGAGTTGTTCTGAAAAATCCTATCAAGGCCCCTTGAATAGTCTCCAAAATTTCGCCCTAAAAATTTCCGCGCTGTGTCTCGTCCACGCGTGTGGGCAACGTGGACCTGAAATTTGCTTATGTTGTCTTTTTCTAAGTTTTATCTCTCGATGATGCGGTTCCATAGCAACTTGCCTCGCCTCATTCGGACATTCCTAGCTCCGGTTACGCCTATTTTACTGAGGTGTCGCCGGAATGCCCTGCAAAAGATTAGCTTCGTGCAAATTATATAAAAAAACACATACAATTAGTCCCTAGACCTATATGCAATGAAATTGTCCTAATCTAACAAGTTTTTAAGCCTAATGGACATCTAATATAGCATATTTCACACCGAAATTACTCCTCAAACAAGGCTACTTTTGGCACTTATCATCAAGTGTTCACATTACCAAAGTCAAGAATGGATGGCTACAAGTTACAAGGAAAATTATGTCAGTGATTGAAGAAGAACGTTGGAGGATTATCATAAGCAAATTTTCAAATTCATCTTACAGAGCCATCAAAGTTGACAAAGATCATCTAAAGGCATTTAATGCTCTGAAGAATCATAACAGGCAAATAGCTAACTTAGCTATATAAACCCAAGAAAACTTGATGCTGAAGCAGAGCTTGGAAAGGGGATGAGAATACGGTCACAATAATAGCACTGAGAGCACAACAAGTAATATTAGATTAAGAAAGTGCTAAGTATTGAGCTAAACACGAGAGAAAATCAAGTCTTGAGAAGAAATACTTTTATTTCTTGAAAGAAATTGTAGAAGTGTAGCTTTGTGCAAAACACTCGGGAAAAACTAAGTGTAGCTGGGTGCAAAACACTTGGTTGAATAGCTTTGTGCGAAATACTCGGAGGAGTGCAGCTATGTGCAGAACACTTGTGGAGACTAAGTGTAGCTGGGTGCAAAACACTTGGTTGATGAGCGTAGCTGGGTGCAAGACGTTCGGGTTTGAGTGTAGCTGTGTGCAAAGGCATTCGAAGTAGCAAAGTGCTAGAAGGGCACTGATTCACTATTGTATCTGGGTGATTGAAGATAGTGGAATCTCTCTTTGGAGAAGGAGAAAGTGGAGTAGGAGGATTACATCACCTCCGAACCACTATAAATCCCTGTGTCCATTTACTTTATATGCTTACATATCTGCATGCACATTTATTCATCTGATCATCACACGCATTATACTTTGTCACATTAATTATCCTTGATTAACGTGACACACTACCTTTTGCATGTACAAGTTTTATTTCCTACTCAACCTCATCTGATCAAGCTTATTAGTTGTTATGCTACGAACCAAACTATTCACTGCTTAGACTATTTCATCTGGGTTTGATAGTTCCCACGTCCACTTGCGAGCCAAACTTTACATACTTGTTATTTGAGCTATTCTTGACGTTTCTAACGTATTCCATGTTGTGAAGCTCTTCATTTTTACGTAACTTTGTTTATAGCACTTTACCGTACTACTATTTCCGCTGTGCAATTCAAGTTGAATTTATTCACTTGGATTTTCTCTGTTAAAGTGTTATAATATATTTGAAAGTTTAGAAAAGTCTATTCACCCCCACCCCCCCACCCCCCTCTAGACTTTTCCCACCCTATCGGGACCAACATTATTATTATTATTATTATTATTATTATTATTATTATTATTATTATTATTTTATTTTATTTTATTTTATTTTATTTTATTTTATTTTTGTCATCATTAGTTGTAGGATTAACAACTAAAATTTCTACATATCAATAACTGCTTACAAGATGAAGAATATATAATACAATTGAGGTCTCAATCTTATACACAACAAGACAAAAACATGGTATCATATACCATAACATCATTGCACGAATCATTCTCATTCACCACCAGACACAAACAGTAAAAAGGAAACTCAACTTCACTAAAGATGGAGAAGATGAAGACAATTTCGAGTCTCAGCAAATGTGCACTAAGAAAAATTAATTTACTCTACTTAAATTAGTACTCTTTATTCCAATTGTTTTCTTCCATTGGTTGATCATAATAGACAGTTATCTATAGTTAGTGGCTGATTTTTTTTCTACTTACTTTAGTTGTAATTTAGCTATATACAATTTTGTTATGTTTTATTAAAATATATAAGCATTGGTGGTTGTATGCATATGCGCAGGGGTGAGGTGTCGAATACTGTGGATGTATGTGTAAACATAAAACGAAGAGTCTATGACTCCCCGAGTGTCGGTCTCTGACAGATGCATGTATGTGCGTGGGTTGAGCTGTCAAAAGATATGTGTGTGTTAAAACGGAAAGTCAATGACTCCCCGAGTGTCGGTCTCGAAGGAAGGACGTGGAGGTGTGTCAAGTGTTCGAGCGTTCACGTGATTGAGTCATGCAATAGATTCGAGAGTGGTGAATGACGATTTTGGAGTGAAAGGGTTCATAAAGTTTGTGAGAGGAAAAGGGGTAAAGTAAATAAGATTGAAATGTATGTAAAGAGGTAGGGATTGGATAGTGCTCATCTATGTTGCATCCTAGTGTGTCTAAGGTATTGGATAAACAAGACAAAGATGTTGGCTATTCAAGAGTGTGTGTTCTTAGTCCTTTTCCACCTTTGTGTACTAAGGCTTCTTGGACTTAGGAATGCCTTCAAGCATCCAAAGTTCTAAGAGACATTTTATCAAACACTTTAGCTACACACTTTCCTACTATTCTTAAGAAGTCCATAGGATCTATGATTGTTACAAAGCTTCAATCCTAACTCTAATCAAAGACATGAAAGAGTCAAGAGCTCAATCTCTCATCTAGATTGGCCAAATCCAAACAAGATATCATCAAAACAACAATCAATAGACAAGAATAGATAACCCAACAATCCAAGCATTTAGATCCAAAATAGATATAAGATCATCACACTAGCAACATATCTTCACACAATCCAAATCCCTAGATTAAACTAGCCACTCATGATAAGAAATTCAATACAAAAGCTAATTCAATCCAAGAACAAAATAATAAAATAGATTAGAAATGTAATAAAAATCATCTAGAGTTGAAGTGATCCTTCAATCCAAGCTTTTTGTCTTCTACAATGAGAATTATCTAAACTACTCCTAGAAATTATCTAAAGATGAATGAATCCCAAAATTGGGAAAAAGGAAAACTAAATTGGGAAGAAGTTTCTCTCCCTTTTTCTGAAAATCTATCAAGGGAGTTTAAATAGTCTCCGAAAAGTAGGTCTAGGGAAAAATTCGCGCATTGCCGTCTCCACGCCCCTCCACACGCGTGTGGACGTGCGTGGATGGCTACTAGATCGTGGCCACGCGCACTAACACGCGTGTGGAGGTCTTCTTGAGTCCTTCGGGGCTCCAGTCTTGCCTGGTTCGTTCCTTAAGCTTGGTTTTCGTTCCTATTGGCTCCCGGGACTCCTGTATCACCTCAATTTATGCTAAAAGTAGCTTTGCGTGTTGGTTAGTGAATTTAAAGCATATTTGATCACAATTTATCATGTAAGGATACTAAAAACGTGGCAAAACACCCTAATATGTATTCAAATTATGGGTATCTTGGAGGCTTATCAATCTCGAAGGAGAGACGTGGAGGTGTGTCAAGTGCTAGTGCTTTCGATTGATTGAGTCATGTGATGCATTGAGTGTGGTTGTGGATGTGGTGAATGAAGATTTGAATGTGTAAGTGTTCATGAAGCAGTGCAAAGTGAAAATAAAACAAATATGAGAAAACAAGTATAAGAAAATAAGGGATTGGGTTGTGTTTGCCTATGTTGCATCCTAGTGTGTCTAAAACAATGGGTAAACGAAGCATTGATGTTGACTATTTAAGAGTGTGTCTTCTTAGTCCTCTTCCACCTCTGTGTACTAGGGCTTCTTCGACTTAGGAGTGCCTTTTAGCAACCAAAGTCCTAAGAGACATTTTATCAAACACCTTAGTTACACACTTTCCTACTATTCCTAATGAATTCCATAGGATCTATGATTGCCATAAAGCTTCAATCTCAACTCTAATCAAAGACTTGAAAGAGTCAAGAGCTCAATCTCTCATTTAGATTGGCCAAATCCATACAAGATCTCATCAAAACAACAATCAATAGACAAGAATAGGATTTCCAACAAACAAAGCAATTAAACCCAAAATAAGACATAAGATAATCACACTAGCAACATAGCTTCACACAATCCAAACCCTAGATTAAACTAGCCACACAATCAAGAATTCAAGAACAAAAGCTAATTCAATCTAAGAACAAAATAATAAAAATAGATTAAAATGTAATGGAGATCACCTAGTAATGAGAAATGGTTTCTTCAATCCAAGCTTCAAGTCTTTCTTTACAAGGTGAACTTTTGTAGGACTAAACTATCCTAAAAACTAAGAAAATGAAAAGGGAACTTTGGAAATTGAAGAAGGGGAAAAAACCTCATCTGAAATTCTATCAAGGTGCCTTAAATAGTCTCCGAAATTTCGCCCTAGAAATATTTCCGCGCAGTGCTCCATCCATGCTACCTACACGCGTGGTTGCTGGCGCGGACGGCTATTGGAAAGCTGCCACGCCACCAACACGCGTGTAGGCCTCTTTCTAGGCCCTCTAGGGCTCCTGACTTGTTTGGTTTGCTCGTTTAGCTCGTTCCTTGTTCCTAGTAGCTCCCGGGACCTCTGAAATGTCTCAATTTACACCAAGGGTAGCTTTGTGTTCGGTTAATGAATTTAAAGCACAAAATCTCACAGGATTATCACTTAAGGATACTAAAAACGCTATAAAACACCCTTGTTTATACTCACATAATAGGTGTCTTGGGAGCTTATTAAGCATCGAGACTATTTCTTTGATTTTTATTAATTTAGAATTTTTTCTCTCTCTCATTATTATATGACTACTTTAACCAATTAAGGAGCACTAATTTAAAATTACGCATTGGGCCTTGGTTTAATCGCGCAACACGCGTATGATAACTAATAATAATAATAATAATAATAATAATAATAATAATAATAATAATAATTCTTTCAAATTTTTTTTAAAAAAAACAAGGAATATGGGAGGAAGGGCAAAATTGTCTTTACACCACAAAATTGCTCATCCTCTCCATTGAATTGCAATTCATGGGGTACCCCATGAATTGTAATTAATCATTTGAAGGGAATTGTTTCTCTCCCACCAAACAATGTAGTTTGGGAATTCATTAAATTCAAATTCAATGAATTACAATTTCTCTCAAAATACACTCAACCAAACAACCCCTTAGTCCGAAGGTGCATAGCGTTTAATCGTTGTAGCCAGTCGAGAAAAGATAGGCATTTCTCCTTATCTACTCTCGGTGGTTGACGACCAATTGCTCCTCTCCAGTCACAGAAGTTAAACACTTCATGACTTACTACTCATGCGCATATGTACAGCCGATCACCTATTGGACGTTCTCCCGGCGCTAGCCAACCGACCACTTCTTTCTGAGCATTCCCCGCGGACCTTCGATGGCTTCCTTGAGGGCCGCCTTATGAACGACTAGATGGTCGTATATGGATGGGGGCTACTTATAAATGCTAAGCGACTTTTGCCACTCTTTCTCGCAGAAAAAATAGTGTCCAAGTAAATAAAGCTGTAGTCAGTTCTCCATAGATGTCTTGTGACGGTCAGGAAAAGATAAGCATTCTCTTTAATACCAGGAACTCTCTTCTGCTTTAAAAAAAAATGTTCAACTGCTTTACCATTGGTCAACATGGAACTCATGGAAAAGAGATTTTAAGAGAGAGCAAATTGAAGGATTTGTTGCTTAATGGATCTGAATATGTCCTCACTTGTGGGGATAAGGATGTCAATTGGATGCTTGTTGGTGATGTTCCTTGGGAGATGTTCATTGATACCTTTAAGAGGCTGAGAATCATGAAGAGTTCGGATTCCATTGGACTGGTCCCAATAGCCATGGTTGAGCAGATGAGTTCATTGTTGATTGAGCAGGAATCTCATTGTGCTTGTCTCTCTCACTTTCATGCTAAGTTGGGCATACAAAGACTTGCATGCTCAGCTTACCGGGGTGTTGGAGGATTAAAGGTGACAAGTGAGAAGGGCATTAGAGTCCTTTCATCACCATCCATACTGTTCTCTTCTTTATATAGCTATGTAATACGTAGAATATTTTACCTCTTCTTTGCCTTCATCCCATCTGTAACCAACTACTATCACTTCAATAATATTGCTTTCCTCTTCATCTTACTGTGCACATTTCATCACATACCAAATAATATCCACAAATTTCCATTCTTAAGCCACGTACCGGATTGCATGCAAAATTTTCCATATAAATATGCTTAGAAATTACCCCATTTGTATATCAACTTCCAAATTGAGATATGCGCATGCACGGCAATTTTGCAGTAGCTTTCAGCAAGGATTCGAGTAGGCTTCACGAGACTCTCCAATCTTCTTCGTGCGCAGTCTTGTTTGTGAGAGTCAAACCTCAACCATGGGAGTAGCAGATTGACCATACTTTTAAGGACGACTGCCTTGGTCAATTGCTTCCGAAAAAATCGATCTCGATTCTCACCCATCTTCCGAGGTGGTCAGGACCGACTTTGATTGTCCATATTTCTATAGCCAACTGCTCGACGGAGTCTCTCAGTCGGATTGCATATTGACGACACTTGCATATGCCAAACCAGTGTCTTACGCTCAAACTTTTATTATGAGACTTGAAATCAAACATGCATGAAATATGCTCATTCTATCCCTTGCTAGTTGCTACATACAGTACATTGCAGCCCATATTTTCAATGAAATATGTTTTCAATCTCATGAAGATAAAACTTTCCTTTTCGTATTTCTGCACATAATGCTTTGAGATGGTATTTTGCGTTTGTCATACTTTCTTCATAAGAATATTAAGCATACGCCTATGAAAAATGTGCTAGCTATTTTTGGGAGATTGAGTTCGACTCGTCGTTCAGAGCGACTCGTGACGAGCCTTACCCGTCTCTCAGGACGGTCAAGATCAACTTCGGTTGGCCATATTTCTATGGCCGATTACTCGACCTGCTCGGCCGAGTCCCGCAGTCAGGCACCATGCGAATAATTACTTGTACACTATTTAATTAAACTAACTGTCGACTTCCACCAAATCGCGGTACTCAGCTAATATGTTCATCCTTTTGCTATTTAAAATTTCCCTTTTGATGTTGAGATTTTCTTTACTCCTGAACGTACCAACTACACTATGTACATAGCTGATACCTTGCCTATTACTGCCGAACCCTCTTTTCTCGTACTTTCAATCTCCTTAGTCAGCTAGAACCACACGACCTTTTGATCGGTTCCCATAGACGGCGCCAATGTTTGTTTTATCTACCTTGGGTCGGTCGAATGGCGGGCTAACACAACCGATTGAATAAATAAAAATAAGTAATGAAAAAGAAAAATAAGTAGACAAGGATTTTTACATGGAAACCAAAAGGTGAAAACCACAGGCCTTTTTGGGCGGTGTCAAGCCGAAATTCACTATTTTTTTGTGAGTCGGGTACATGTGTTGTAGGGTGTCTAGAGAGAATTTTTTTATTCGATGCTGAGTTGGCTGGCCTTTCTCAAAGCTTTACACCCCTATTTATACAAGTTATGAGGGATTTCTCCCATTTGGTAACCCTAAACTACCATAAATGCTTTAGGGCTTTTTTCCTTATTACATTTAGGATATTTTCCTAATCTATTTTGATCTTCTTTCCATATTTCCAGCACAAAATTTGCAATTGTCTTTTATTTCTTTTTGGAAACTTCCCAAACCGCCTTCATTGCACTGCATTCTTCTTGCCTTACCGACCTTCCCCTTCACTTAGCCACAGCTCCTAGGTCAATTGAACCACCTTGTCTCTTCAAAATGTTAAATCCCGAGCGTTAGTCCTTCCCATCGGTCGTTCTTTACTCTATTCCGAGCTCCAAGTACCGAGTCTTATCCCATCCCCATCAAACAATTTCTCCTCTTTATATAAATTGGATTGAATGATAAATAATAAGATTAATGGTTCTTCTTTTATATATCTCATGTTTTCTCTCTTACTTTTCTATACTGTATTTCTAAGATGAAAACGATACAACAATTTTTGCCAGAAACATCTTAATTTACAATATTGATAATGTAAATATAATGCAAGTGAAAGGTAAGGGAAATCGAAGAGATAATTTGTATTGATGGTTTCCCGATCTTCAGGCGATCGGCCGGCGGGCCAACACTACCGGAAAATTACAAGGATTTAGGGGTTTTTGGTAAAAACAAGTGTTTCTTCTCCTCTCTCAAAATTTCGACCTGCTCATTCGAGTTCTCGTTGGGTTACATATACCTCCCGCCTGAGCGGTTACATATTTATTGGTATAATTAATGCAATAAAGGCTCATAATAATCATTTAAAGGCTCTGTGGTAATGGTGACGGTTTCTCCTAACGGCTGCCAGATTCCCTCCATATTCCAAGTCTTTTCCAGAGTTCTTTGGAGTTATCCGACCGTTTGATACACTCTATTAGTCGGCCTCTCTTTCCGACCGCTTGTCCGGGTCCGACTTCCGTCTGTCCGACTGGGTCTTTTGCTTAATCAATGGCTGAGAGCTAGTAGTACATCACGTTATGTAGGACCGTCTCCAGTGTCTTCTCGACTTAGGGTCCGATTAAAGAGGATTCGGAATTATAGCGTTTTGGATACTCAGACTGATACTCAGACTCTAATGTATTTTCTCCTCTTCCGACCGCCTGGTCTACCCAGTCGGTTTTATATGCCATCATCTAGTCCCTCACTTTCCTTGGTTAAAGAACCGTAACCTAGGAAAGTAAATTCCTGACATAAATAGATCCGAATCTCTGCTGCGCCGTCTTCGCCTGTCAAATCAATCAAGATCCCGGATTCTACTTCGACTTCCAAGAGATATCATACTGATACTCCCTTCTAGACCTTCCTTATTCTGACATCTCTCCTTTTTAAATTTTTTATCCCTTTTGGCTCTTCTTCTTTCCCAAGAGGACCCTCTCTACTATAAATACCAGCCCTCTTCAAAAGCAAACACGTTTACCTTCAACTCTTATGACGAAGAAGAAGAAAGATAGCGCTGGTCCTCCTTCGCGACGCTCTCTGCGTCTGATCGAGCAAGCTCGTCAAGAGATGCTTCGCCAACGGAAGCTGGCTCACGGCGGTCATGAGGTGGGGGATACCTCTGAAGACCCTCTCCCCATCCCTTCGGATGAGGAGAAGGAGGTAACACCCCCACCACCTCCTAAGGGTAAGATAGGATCTCCTTCGAACCCGGACTATGATTCCGACTATGCGGAATTTCTGGCGGAGTTCTTGGCTGACGACTCCTTAGGGGACACTCCTCCGGCCTCTCCCATGACTCCGGACACAACTTTCCCTGCTTCCGAGGTTGATCGCCCGTCTCCTCCTTCCCAGACGCCCTCTATGGTTTCTGCCGATTCCCCTGCAGTTTCGACTTGATCTCCATTTGCGTAGCTTTATTCGTAGTTGATGCTTTTAAGCCCGGTAGGGCCATTTTGTATCTTCGGCTGGTTTTTCTTTAATAAATAAAAGCATATTTTCATGGTGCGTATGTTTCCTTCTGCCTTTACCTTTTCCGACCGGTGACCTGTCCAGACCCATGTTCGGGCCAAAAGGACTTTCCTCACAGTTTCCTTGCTCGCACTTTCTCCTTAGGGTTGATTGAGTGCCCAAACCCACGAACCTTATCTATGACCTCTTTCTTACACTCCCTTTTCAGGGAGGCACGGTTGTCCGAGTGCCGACTCTATTTTCAGGACTCCGATCGAACCCACGAACCTACCTTATGACTTCTTTCCTACACTCCCTTTTCAGGGAGGCACGGTTGACCGAGTGCCGACTCCGTTTTCAGGACTCCGATCGAACCCATGAACCTACCATATGACTTCTTTCCTACACTCCCTTTTCAGGGAGGCACGGTTGACCGAGTGCCGACTCCATTTTCAGGACTCCGATCGAACCCATGAACCTGCCTTATGACTTCTTTCTTACACTCCATTTTCAGGGAGGCACGGTTGACCGAGTGCCGACTCCATTTTAGGACTCCGATCGAACCCATGAACCTACCTTATGACTTCTTTCCTACACTCCCTTTTCAGGGAGGCACGGTTGACCGAGTGCCAACTCCATTTTCAGGACTCCGATCGAACCCACGAACCTGCCTTATGACTTCTTTCCTACACTCCCTTTTCAGGGAGGCAGGGTTGACCGAGTGCCGACTCCATTTTCAGGACTCCGATCGAACCCATGAACCTGCCTTATGACTTCTTTCTTACACTCCCTTTTCAGGGAGGCACGGTTGACCGAGTGCCGACTCCATTTTCAGGACTCCGATCGAACCCACGAACCTACCTTGTGACTTCTTTCCTACACTCCCTTTTCAGGGAGGCACGGTTGACCGAGTGCCGACTCCGTTTTCAGGACTCCGATCGAACCCACGAACCTACCTTATGACTTCTTTCTTACACTCCCTTTTCAGGGAGGCACGGTTGACCGAGTGCCGACTCCGTTTTCAGGACTTCTAATGACACTCCCTTTTCAGGGAGGCACGGTTGACGAGTGCCGACTCCGTTTTCAGGACTCCGATCGAACCCACGAACCTACCTTATGACTTCTTTCTTACACTCCCTTTTCAGGGAGGCACGGTTGACCGAGTGCCGACTCCGTTTTCAGGACTCCGATCGAACCACGAACCTACCTTATGACTTCTTTCTTACACTCCCTTTTCAGGGAGGCACGGTTGACCGAGTGCCGACTCCGTTTTCAGGACTCCGATCGAACCCACGAACCTACCTTATGACTTCTTTCTTACACTCCCTTTTCAGGGAGGCACGGTTGACCGAGTGCCGACTCCTTTTCAGGACTCCGATCGAACCCACGAACCTACCTTATGACTTCTTTCTTACACTCCCTTTTCAGGGAGGCACGGTTGACCGAGTGCCGACTCCGTTTTCAGGACTCCGATCGAACCCACGAACCTACCTTATGACTTCTTTCTTACACTCCCTTTTCAGGGAGGCACGGTTGACCGAGTGCCGACTCCGTTTTCAGGACTCCGATCGAACCCACGAACCTACCTTATGACTTCTTTCTTACACTCCCTTTTCAGGGAGGCACGGTTGACCGAGTGCCGACTCCGTTTTCAGGACTCCGATCGAACCCACGAACCTACCTTATGACTTCTTTCTTACACTCCCTTTTCAGGGAGGCACGGTTGACCGAGTGCCGACTCCGTTTTCAGGACTCCGATCGAACCCAAGAACCTTCCTTATGACTTCTTTCTTACACTCCCTTTTCAGGGAGGCACGGTTGACCGAGTGCCGACTCCGTTTTCAGGACTCCGATCGAACCCAGAACCTACCTTATGACTTCTTTCTTACACTCCCTTTTCAGGGAGGCACGGTTGACCGAGTGCCGACTCCGTTTTCAGGACTCCGATCGAACCACGAACCCCTTATGACTTCTTTCTTACACTCCCTTTTCAGGGAGGCACGGTTGACCGAGTGCCGACTCCTTTTCAGGACTCCGATCGGAACCCTTATGACTTCTTTCTTACACTCCCTTTTCAGGAGGCACGGTTGACGAGTGCCGACTCCGTCTCTGAAGCCTCATTATGACCTCTTGAAATATTCGAAGCGTCGCCGCCGTTTGGATTTCGCGCCGATTTTGTTCTCAAGAGTATAGTAACGGCTTCCTTCCCGCGTACGTTTCACGTCAACTCAATCGCCATCTCATTTAATCTCGCCCCTCCACGTGTCCGCATCTCCTTGCTCCTCTTCCCTTATAAATTACCCCCTTTACCGTCGCTTCCCCTTTTCACTTTTACTGTTTCTCCTTCCCTTCCAAACAAAAGGCACCGTACTCATTCCGGCGACTTTTCAAGGTATTCAAAGTTCCGATCAAACTCCGGCCACCGTCAAGTCCAGCCTCCATTCCCATTTCCTCTTCTTTTCCCTTCCCCTTCGTTTTAACAGGTAGGTTTTTCTACTTTTCGCTTTGCTTTCTACTATGTCTTCTTCTTCTCGTCGCACAGGGGTTACGGAAAACCCTAACGCCTCATCCTCATTGAGCGCGCAGGGCCTTCCTTCTTCTTCTGCCCAAAACCCAGAACCCCTTCAGGCCGTTGCGGCCTCTTCTGTTGAACTCCTAAGGCCTTCAGGTCATTTGGAGGATATTGGCCTGCCCGTGGGCCTTCACTCAAAAATCTCAGCCCACGAGTTGGGGGTGGCCCAAGAACTATTGGGCCCAGCGGCTGAGATTATGCTCCTCGTGAGCTTTATGTGTCCGAGCCTCCTCCCGACGGTATGTCGGGATACATTTGCAGTCTATCCGTCATGGGTTTCGAGTCCCCATGAGTCCGTTTGCTTCCCTCTTTTTCCGATTCTTGCTCTCTCTCCCGGCCAACTCGTTCCAAACTCTCACCGCCTCCTAGTCTGTTTCCAAACCTCTGCCGGAGTCGGGAGATTGATCCGACAATCAATCTATTCCAGCAACTCTATCTGGTCAACAGGGTCGGGACTAACTCTCCCGGCTACGTCCAAATTTCTCAGCGAAGCGGCTGTAAAATTTTTGACGGACGTGGTCGACTCTCTCAAGGGTTGGAAAACTTTTTTTGTTCGTTCGTCCTTCCTCTGCTTACCCGGCGTTCGATTTTCCCCTGACCTGGAACTCCACCTTCTTTAAATGCCTCAAAAAACCTCCACTCGACCCACGCACGTCCGATAATCTAAAAGTCTTAAAAGACTTGGGCGAGCTCCAAGTCAGCGAGTGGTCAAGTTTGAAAGCACTCGACGAAGCCGGACTTCTTCCAGTCGGGGCAGCTCTTCCAGGTGATGTGTCGTCTCATTTGAAACCGTTATTCTTCATAGCTCACCTTTTAATACACTGTTTTGCAGATCCCGAGGAGGAGCAAGAGGCAGAAGAGAAGGTGAAGAAGAGGGCGAGGAAGAAGT
>CP025649.1:986531-1084950 GCA_003576665.1 Ipomoea trifida | reverse complement strand
TCTACCCCCAAAACTTGCATTTTGGCTTGGTAACTGACTAAGTGTTCTCGCGGATCGCCCATCCCATCAAATGTAGCATGCTCCGGAATTTTTAAATCGAAGGGGCCCGGTAAGCCATGATTTCGTCCACGAAGGGCGAAGAGGTTAAAAGATTTTCAACAGAGGGTCTGATCTTACCCTCAAATTGATCTTGCAGATTTGAAGCCTTTTCTCAAAGCCCTCCATCTGACTATGACGATATTTAGGTTCCACCGGAGATTCAGCGCTACTCTCAGATACCGCGGCTCGCACCCTCCGCCAGGCGGCCGCAGCCCGTCGCTCTTGGCGATTACCATTCGGTCGGTCCGGATTCCCGCGAGGTGGATTTTGTAACGGGTTGCCATGGGAATCGCTCAAACGATCCATCACGGATCGAGCGACTTCTCGACGCCTACCGTCTTCTCGACGGAGGGTCGGGTGCTCCTCTCTGTTACGCCCTTCTTGTTCAGTAGCTTGCGGATTCGTAGTTCCTTCCCTCATTGGTCTAATAGGCTCAGTCTGATTGTTAGTGCCTCGATTCTCACCCCTTCGCCTCTCAACCTCATTGATCACTTGTACTACGATCTGTTCCAACTCTCCGGGTGAAGGCCGGTTACCTACCGTCTCTGGGCGGGATTCTCCAGAGTTCCGGGAGGTCTGCCGACTCAAACGTCCTCTCAAATCTTGACCGTTGGGTCGCCCCAACTGCTCTCTTAAATCAGTCCCTCCCCCGGCAGGTGCTCCGTTGGGATGTCCGGATATCTGTTCTCTCAGGTCTGGACTGTTAGACCTAGCCGTCAGTTGTTCTCGCAAATCGCGGCCATTAGTTCGGCCCAATTGTTCCCGCAAATCGTTAGAACGAGGTCGTCCCCCCGCACTAACCGCTTTGCTCGTCGTTCGCATTGCTTTGCCGGAGACACAGTACTTTTTGTTCTTCGATCCCCACGGACGGCGCCAGTGATGGTTTCCCGATCTTCAGGCGATCGGCCGGCGGGCCAACACTACCGGAAAATTACAAGGATTTAGGGGTTTTTGGTAAAAACAAGTGTTTCTTCTCCTCTCTCAAAATTTCGACCTGCTCATTCGAGTTCTCGTTGGGTTACATATACCTCCCGCCTGAGCGGTTACATATTTATTGGTATAATTAATGCAATAAAGGCTCATAATAATCATTTAAAGGCTCTGTGGTAATGGTGACGGTTTCTCCTAACGGCTGCCAGATTCCCTCCATATTCCAAGTCTTTTCCAGAGTTCTTTGGAGTTATCCGACCGTTTGATACACTCTATTAGTCGGCCTCTCTTTCCGACCGCTTGTCCGGGTCCGACTTCCGTCTGTCCGACTGGGTCTTTTGCTTAATCAATGGCTGAGAGCTAGTAGTACATCACGTTATGTAGGACCGTCTCCAGTGTCTTCTCGACTTAGGGTCCGATTAAAGAGGATTCGGAATTATAGCGTTTTGGATACTCAGACTGATACTCAGACTCTAATGTATTTTCTCCTCTTCCGACCGCCTGGTCTACCCAGTCGGTTTTATATGCCATCATGTATAATTAAAGATTTTATTATGTGGTGGTCGGCCAATGTAGTATATTTTTCCGGGGGACTCCCAAGCAGCTAGGATTCACTTGGTTAGATTCAGCCAAAAAGTTCCCCTCTAATGCAAACTACGCTGCTTTTTATAAGGTATTGTCAGAGACACATGTTAGGCTTCCTTCGTTTGGCTACACATGGCAAGGGGGTTAGTTCACACTATTTGAAAAAAGCGCACTAATCAAGGGCGACAAGACAAGGCAGAACAACAAGTGTATCCCTCCTACAAGATGAATATGTGGTCGTAGGTCAACCGCACACACACTGCAAAGTCGATTAAGGTCGGTATATATCCTTATCACAAGCTCCCTACTCCTCATGAGTCACCCTAGTGATCGTTTGGGGAGTAAGTCTTATTCTTGACCCTGACTGTACTGAGAGGCTAGGAGGGTTACGTGTGTGACTTGAGCACGTGTCACGCTACAAGGTTCCCTTGGGATACAAGCCTTAACATTTCAAATTCCCGCATGTGATTTGCTTATAAATAGGACAATTATGGTGGGTCATAATCACCTTGCCCAAACCCAAGAATCAAAGGCTCTCGCACGTAATCAAAATTCTCCAACTGTTGGTCTACCATAATCACCGGTAAGCTTCTTTCTCCACTACTCTTCTACTATCTTATAATCATAGCCTTATTTGCTAAGCATCATTCTAAATGCATCCTTCCATTTTATCTTTTCAAAAAGAAATAAGAAAAGAAAGAAAATGTTGAGCTCAGATAGCTAGAACGCTCCGGTGCCTAATTATGAGAATATTGAGGTCGATTTTAGATCATTTAGCGTCTCAACTGATGATTCTATGACGTCCCCGGCCTCATACATTTGTTGTCTCATTGTGTCTACATAGGTGTGGGTTTATGGAAGTGGAATTGAGCTAGCGAAATAGAAACCTTGTCCGAGCAAGGCGTGGCTAGAATGTTAATCGCTAAGGGCCTTTGGTGCACATGAAGCCCCTGATCGAGCCATTATCACAATTGTTCAACCATCCTTTTCTATCAACCCCACGACCCTAGCTAGCGGTTATCATTGTTACCTCAATATAGGGGTGGTTGAACGCAAATTATATTGTGGACCATGGTCCACAATATATTGCGGACCATAATCATGACTGATACTGCAGTTGTGTTGAATAGATACTGCAGTTGTGTTGAAAGGAAAGTGCAGTTGCGCGGAACAGAGATCGTCCATGCAGTTGTGTTGAAAGGAAAGTGCAGTTGCGCGGAACAGAGACCGTCCATGCAGTTGTGTTGAAAGGAAAGTGCAGTTGCGCGGAACAGAGACCGTCCATCCGTTCGACACAACTGCAGTATCTGTTTAACACAACTGCAGTATCTGTTTAACACAACTGCAGTTGCCTCTGTTCCGCGCAACTACAGTTCCCTTTCAACACAATTGCAGTATCAGTTTATCAGTTTAACACAACTGTCCCTTTCAACACAATTGCAGTATCAGTTTAACACAACTGTAGTATAAGCCATGACCCATGATCCACAGTATAATGACTGGTGGTTGAAGGCTATCAACCCCTCCTCATAGTAGTGGATTTGGAAAACCTTTCAGACTTATTACGAGGGCAAGTAACTTATTATGACACCTGTCGCAGCCTAGGAAACAATATCGAGCGTCACCCAGGGAAGTGAATCAGTCTCCTTCCTTGAAGGCTCCAATCCACTTCTCATTCTCCTCATTCCTCCAAGCTTTCCTTTGCTATTACAATGTATGGCGGGGGCAAATTGCACAAAATGCACATCACATACTTGCCTGCTTCTAGTAAATATGCACTTGTCATCAAGTGTTGTACACTGTCGAGCTATTCCATTTTCTCTTCAGTGTTTAGGAATTGTAACTGAAGTTCGATGAGGGTTTCTTGATAATCCAAAGTTTACGGTCAGACCTACAGTATTCTTAGCCCTCCTGAGAATAATAAAGGCTGGAAAAATCGCTTCGTCTCTGTATGTTATGATTAGGTACTTCCCGTCCCTAATCTTTGGATGTCACAGTATAGGAGACATTATTATCCTAATCCATCAACTCTTCTCAAGTCATTTTGAGAAAGCCATCTCCTTAAAATTCTATGAGTATTCGGGATTTTTTTTATCTCTTGAGGCATACTACGCTACGAACCTATGCTAGAGGATCCCAACTACGATCAGGAGGAAAAATATATTCCCAAATCGAAAAGCACCTACTCCTTGGGCCATTCTAGTTTAACTATATCCGACCTTCAAGTTAGAGGTAAAATTCATTTATATTGTCGTTCGTCTTTCCTTACAGATCTGGGTTTGATACGAACCTCCCACGAGTGAATGGAATAGAGTTTAGTTGAAAAACAAATTCAATGACAAATTACTGCAATTGTTCTTGACAAGACTTTCAAAGCAACTAGGTGTATATTAAACCCCACTCTCAACAACTTGCACACCAAGAAAACCTACGGGGTGCCTCCGCCAATCTCACTGCAAGCTTGTAAAGCGCTATCATACAAAACCTTGGTTACATAAAGGCTTTGATGAAACCAGTTTTGGAGAGCCCTAGAAAATTCACAAGTACAGACCAAGTGCACGTAAAAGCAAATGTTTATTAATAATGGTCTAGGCCGCTCAATCTCATCCACCCTTGCTCATATTTATAGATGGGATAGCCGAAATCCTTTCCCTACTTTACAAAGAATAAAAATCCTAATTAAACTATGAATATGAAGGTTTACTTGAATACAAAGTAATGTGCTCTTAGGAAACTAACTAATAACTAACTAAGAGATAAGATTAAAATTAAACAGCATAAGGATAAGTTATCTGGTATAATGTGGATCGAATTCCTCCTCTTAAGCTGCACTTGGGCTTCGGGAAAATGACTGAAATGGCAGAAACCATCACCTAGGAGACGAAAATAGAATTTTTATTAAAAGTTTAACAAGATTAGGAAATCTACGTTTGGGAAATGTGTTTCCCAAACTCGAATTACTTTTTTTTTTCAAATACGCACACTGTACGCATTTGAGAAATGCGTATGATGTATAAAATACATCATACGCATTTTTCAAATGCGTTTGATAAAAAAAAAAAAAAAAAGAAGGAAGAAAGCGCCTGGTCGCCTTCTCCTTTGCGTTGCCTTCTCCGACAAAGGAGAAGGCGACCATATGCTTTTTTTTTATCAAACGCATACATCATACGCATTTCTCAAATGTGTATGGTGTGCGCATTTGAAAAAAAAAAAGTAATTCGAGTTTGGGAAACGCATTTCTCAAACGTAGATTTCCTAATCTTGTCAAACTTTTAGAAAAGTCCTATTTTCGTCTCCTAGGTGATGATTTGTGACTCTTCAGTCATTTTCCCCTTGGGCTTCCTTGAATGGCCCACAAATCATTATTAAATTGCCTTCAAAGTTGCGTCAAATATAGAAACATTTAATTCTTTTTTGCCCATCATTTTTTATGCGAACATGGTTGACTCGATCTAATTTAAAAAGGATTTTTTTAGAATGGTTATTAGGCTTGGTGTGATCAATTTGTAGGTATAATTTAGGTTGGGTAAAGGGTTTTTTTTTTGGATTTTGAGTTTGATTGTCGCCTACGCCCGATTATAGAGCGATATGAGAATGATTTTGACGCCACAAGTGGGGTTTCACACTTGATAAGTCGAGTTCCATGAATCACTCATGAGCTCGAGAAAACTATCTTAGTTTTCAATCTCAAAAATTCATCTCGAATCTATTTTATTCATAGCTTGTCTCCCTATTTATAGTTGTAGAGTTTTAATAATGTAGGACTATAATCCTCCAGATAACTTAAATCCCAACATACTATAAATAGATAAATACAAAATTAATCTTAACAAACTAAGATATATACAAATAATAAAATAAGCCTAACAAACTAAATCTAAAATAATTCTAAAATAGTTATCCTAATTAATTTAATTATTCTAATTAAATAATAAAACTAATTATAAAATAATCCAACGGTAAATCGTTGATTCCTTTGGTCGCAACATTCCATCCCTCTTTAGAGGGATTCGTCCTTGAATACATGTTTCAGGTACCGTCAAAACTTCATGAGTCTTTGTGATGAGACAACAGTGGGCTCTGATACTAGATGATGCGAACCTGGTTGACCCGATCTTCTCTTCACACTCAGCTCTAATTTAAAAAAAGATTGTTTTAGAAGAGTTATTAGGCTTGGTGTGATCAATTTGTAGGTATAATTTAGGTTGGGTAAATGTTTTTTTTTTTTTTTTGGATTTTGAGTTTGATTCTCGCCCACACCCGGTTATAGAGCGATATGAGAAGGATTTTGATGCCACAAGTGGGGTTTCACACTTGATAAGTCGAGTTCCATGAATCACTTATGGCCGAGCTCATCTTGAGCTCGAGAAAACTATCTCAGTTTTCAATCTCATAAATTCATCACGAATCTATTTTATTCATAACTTGTCTCCCTATTTATAGTTGTAGATCAGAGTTTTAGTAATGCAGGACTATCATCCTTTAGATAACTAAAATCCCAACAAACTATAAATAGATAAATACAAAATTAATCTTAACAAACTAAGATAAATACAAATAATAAAATAAACGTAACAAACTAAATCTAAAATAATTCTAAAATAGTTATCCTAATTAATTTAATTATTCTAATTAAATAATAAAACTAATTATAAAATAATCCAACGGTAAATCGTTGATTCCTATGGTCGCAACAATTTTAGTTTACTAAATTAAGCATTCTTGAATTATCTTGTTCACTTAATTTAGCTCCCCATTCTTTATGAATTAAGGCATTCCAATCAACTTGTACTGTTAGAAAAATTCATACAAGCGCAACGGAAGCATTAATAACTTTTTTTAGATTATATGTTTAAAGATGGAGTTAGAAAGTTTTTCCCCTTGAAGCGTGCTTTGGCAGAATCAATAGTTCGAACCGTCAAATTGTCCGGCCTCTTGTCCGTCCACCGGCTGGGCACGCGAGAACTCCCAGAGATTTTACATGAAAACTCTTTTCGGGCTAAAATATCTCTTTTTCACGTGTATACTTTAAGAAAATTGTAAGGCTTATATATATAGTCTGGCTTGGACTCAAAAGTGCTAGCCTTTAAAAGCCTAAAACTATCCATTATTGAACTAATTCATTAATAAGTTATTAATATATTAATTTAATATCGATAACTCTTTATCAATTTCTTTTAAAAGCATTACCACAACCCATTAACGTGTGACTTTCTAGGTTCATAGTCAAACTAGCAACGAGTAATATTTAATAACTCATTATTAAATAACTCGTAAGTCATGTGTGACACCCAGCAGTATGTCAGTTGACAATGAATATATTTGAATATATTATAATAAACATTTCCATTACAAATATCATGCAACATTCCTTCCACACAACACTTGTTCCGAACCAGGTAAAGGTCATGGTCAAACTTGGCCAAACCCATAAACCTGGTCAATATGTCTATTCAACTGAAGTCCAACTTCATTATACTCTGCCCAAAGATTCTCGTTGTAAGATTATTGAATAGCCTAGAACATCCTTGTTACCTCAAGGTGGTGGATTCTATATTGAACACACACATGTCTCCGTGCAATACTAAACTAGGCCACCAAGTACACTTATAGTCTCATAAGGATCAAAAGACGCATACTAATATTATTGCATACTTGTAACGTACAACATACCGATGACACATAGGTAAACACCAGCGGTACGTTGTAGTCAGTCATTGTTCAATGACTTGTTCTCTAACGATCATCCACATACCCACTCTTTGTATCTCATACAGAATGTCATGAGACTCACCATAAGAAGGACAATGTGCTAGTCTTATTGAAAATTTTAATGCCCAATTAGAATTCCTATGACTAAGAATTTTTACAATACTTCATTTATTAATTATTCGTCACTCATATTCTTAACTATTTTAGAATGAAGAATTAAGAACATTGTACGGAATAATATCAAATATTAATTAAGCCAAAATAAAATAAATAAAAACATTTATTTATTATATTTATTTAATCAGAAATCAATGTCCAAAGCAATAAATGTTGGCTCCTAGGGCATACATGCATGTCTAACAGTATTTTCCTAGCTTGAGCTCATGTGGGAGGTCCTCCACGTAAAACTAAAGGATCTTGATCGTCAATTAGGCCTCCGTTCGTTCGTTGGCCGAGAGTTGAGAACGAAGTCATCAAAATGTACGACCCATAAATTGGAATGAAGGAAATAGTTAGACCAACAACCCACAACACTAGTGTAAAGAGAAAATAGCATATCGAATTTGAAGAAATCACCTTCATACCCAAACCTTGTTCGGTAATTTTGATGTTTCTTTTACTCTTTATTTTTAGTTTAAATAGAGTTTATTTCATTTGTATAAATTTTCCCAAATTTGTTGTATTTGTGAACAAAAAAAAATATGAAAACTATAAATATATTCAAAATTTAAACACTTCATTGAAGGGCCTTCAGAATTCAAGTGGCTTGATCTTCAAAGAATAACTTATACGTTTGTTCTTCATTAAAGGATCTTCGGGTTCAAATGGCTTGATCTTCAATAGAGGTTTGGATCAACTTGATTGGCATAAACTTCATGAAGGAGATTTTACTTTCAAGATCATTTTATTGTGATCTCTGAATAATATTTTCAGATGTTTAATTACATGATTATCCCATGATGATTACATAGAAATGAGAGATCATATTTATAGTTGTAGGGTAGAAGAGTTTGGATATGTTCAAATTCCTTTGATATTATCTAACTAAACAAAAATTAGATAATATCAATATTATCCCAAATATATTAAAATATAATAATATTACAAAATAATTATATTTATCAAATTTTCTATGTCAACAAATGCCCTCGAGACTTGCTTGTACACCACTTGAGAGCATATACCACTTGAGAGTATGTGTGCAATGAAGTCTCGACACTACAGTTAAAGATATAAGGTCCTTTCAACTCGTGCCAAGGAGTATCTTGAAGGATATGGGGTCGTTTCAACTCGTGCCAAAGAGCCTTGAGGGATGGATATGAGGCCGTTTCTACTCATGCCAATGAGCGCGCCTTGAAGGATATGAAGTCGTTTTAACTCATGCCAAGGAATATCGTTTAGCTTCCTCCATTTCAAATTTCATACAAGGTTTGCCCCCATATCAGTTGAAGCATATGTTCCTATGAAGATAAGAGGGGTAGAGCTGTCCCACTGGGCGTGTCAATTTGTGAATAAAAAATATGAAAACTATAGATATATTCAAAATTTAAACACTCTATTGAAGGGCCTTCGGAATTCAAGTGGCTTGATCTTCAAAGAAGAACTTATATGTTTGTTCTTCATTAAAGGGCCTCCTGGTTCAAATGGCCTGATCTTGAATAGAGGTTTGGATCAACATGATTGACATAATTATCATGGATGAGCGTTTACTTTTAGGATCATTTTATTGTGATCTCAGAATAACATTTTCAAATGTTTACATGCATGATTATCCCAAGATAATTACATAGAAATGAGAGCTTCTATTTATAGTTGTAGGATAGAAGAGTTTGAATATGTTCAAAATTCTTTTGATATTATCTAATTAAACAAATTACATAATATCAATATTATCCCAAATATATTCAAATATACTATATATTTTAAAATAATTATATTTATCAAATTTTCTTTGTCAACAATATTTATTTTTGTAATATATGAAATTACAGAACACACAAAAAAAAAAACACACAAAAAAAGAAGAAATCATACGACACATAGAACATTTATTTGTATATATTTGTGCATATTTGTTACCTATAATTTTAGGATTCCATTAATACATACATAAAAAGACGAAGCAAACTATTTTTTAGAAAAAAAAAAGTGTGTGTATTAGATATTAGGGTGAGCAGTTCAATTCGGATTTTCCGAACTGAATCAAACCGCTCAGTTCAGTAATATACCAAATAACAGGTTCGGTAATGGATTCTTATATACTAAATGGTTCGATAACCAAATATTGTTTGATATTTTTAAAATAATAATAATAACAATGATGATGATGATGATCTAAATCCAAGTCTCTTGCTACCTACTTCGTCGTTCAACTCATATACTCACTGGTATCTCTTTTAAATTTTTTATTTGATCTCGCTATGGCTTGTTCTCTACTTTCCACTTTTTCTGTTTGCCGCAATTGTTCTTTGCCTCACAATTATCTCTAACTTGAGTTATTCTTACAATATTCAGTATTTTCCTTAGTTTCATGTTTCTATAAAATTAATGTGCTTCAACATCATTCTAATTATGATTTCTAGTTCACTGAAAAAATATTTTGCCAAAAAATGACGAATTGTGTCAAAAAATTAACTATCAATTTTGGTTGCAGTAGGCGCTAGGCGCTAGTCGGGCAGTAGACTAGCGCCTAGCGTCTATGTGGTCTAGGTGGCGCCTAGGCGGCGACCTATAAAAACAAAAAAATAATGCATGTGTGTGGATGTATGTCATATATTATACTGTATATACTATATACTATATATATATATATATATATATATGTATATATACATATATGTATGTATATGTATATATACACATATATGTATATATACATATACATACATATATGTATATATACATATATGTATATATACATATATATATACATATATATATATATATATATATATGTATATATATATATATATATATATATATATATATATATATATATATATATATATATATATATATTACTTCTCTTACTTATATAAATAAATAAATTTGAATATATAAATATAATAAAGAAATTAACAAGATCGACTCGCTTGAGTTAACTCGGCTAACTCTGCTGAGTTGGGTGAGTTAACTCGGCCAAATTCGCCGGAGTTGGCCGCCAACTCGTCCCATTTGGCCGAGTTAGGCGCTAGGTGGACGCCTAGGGAGCAATTCGCCTCGGTCTATGGGTGCCTAGCGCCTAGGCGGGGGATTTTTGCAACAGTGAGTATCAGTATTTAACGCTTGTTCTCCAAATATTAAGTATACAAATGGATGGTTCTTCATCTTGTCAACTAAACATTCCAAGTGAGCCAAATGAAGAGTCGGCTGGGTAAAAAAGTCAACTGATGTTTGGTAATTAATACTTAATAGTGTGTTTGAACTTTGGATTGCTATTTTGTTATATAATATTTAGATTTTGGATTTGGACTATGTGAATATGTATTGTTTGGTAGTGTGTTTGAAAAATTAGGAAATGTTAAAAATTGTGGTTCTTAAACCGTAACGAAATAAAAAATTTTCAAACTGAACCGAACTATAATGTTAAACAGAATGGTGTCATTTTTTTAATACCCGAATACTGAAATAAAAAAAAAATGAATCCTGAAATGCTCAGTTCTATTAGATATAAATAGAAGCTATATATATTAGGTATACTATAATACATGTTTATATTGGGGTATATGTATATATGGTATACTAATATAAATATGTATACTTGTATATACCCGTTGACAAAGTAATTAGGTAAACACCCGACCCGAACCACAAGCAGACAAGCGGACACAGGAATCAAATGGCCACCCGTTACACTTGAGGAGAGAAATTATTACTAACGGCTCCAGACACTTAAGGCTTGTCATCATGAGTCCGTTACAAGTGACAGGAGAAGAACCGCTGCACCCATTGTATAAGTAATAGATCTGTTGTAGACGTGGCGGGGGAAAATTCTTGTACACAAACACTATTGTACTCGATTGTAATACTCGCTTATATCAAATATATTTCCAATAACATATTTACCGTCATTGGTGCTCTTGTTGAGAGATGAGATCAGATTTCAGCAAGCTCTACATATTACAAAACATTAGTTTATCATTGGAGATGGCTGGATCAGGATCTAGCAGTTCCCATCATTCGCGTCACGTGATTCATTACAACACCTTTGGTGATCACGATGATGATCTACCCCCAGCGGCACAACAACAATCACGGTGGAGGACAGCAAACACCTAAAGTTCGGCTACCGTCTATGGACCCCAGGGCGACAGCCCAGGCCATTCAGCAAGTAGCGGCAGCTCTAGCCCAATTGGTGACAGAGATTTAAGGTCAAATACCCTTAGCATCCGCGCAGAAGGATGAAATAGAGAAAAAGAGAACCCATTGTTTGTGTTGTAGCGCAACTCATCGGCCAGCCATTTCTATATCCGTCATGGGACGATGGGGTGAGAAGATTGCTATCCAGCCAAGGTTGTGGACACAGCCGAAAGCCAAGGGGTCACCCACCAAGGGTTCACACCAAGATGAGCAGTCACAACGGATAGAAGGGATGTGTGTAACACCCCCAAAAACAGCCTATTTTTTTTCTTATTTTCACCAATTAATTAAGCAATTCTTAAAATAATACTTAGAATGCGGAACCTTTTCAAAATCTTATTGAGGGCATTACCGCCACACTTAAGCAACTAACAAACCTAAGTGCTAAGGCTAAACCAAAATATAATCATCACAGGGTAATAAAACCAAAACAAATATTGTCTAAGTAAACCAATATCTATCTATTACAATTTCAATCTTTCTCCTTGAAATAAATCTATCACTTTGATCAATCTTATATCCATGCTCTCATCCTTCATCAACCATTATTACCTGAACAAAATATAATTTCCAAAACATACAAAAACAAACGGGGTTAACAAAACATTGCTAAGTAAGGGTTTACTCCACCCTGTAAAATAAGTTTTGGATTTTTTTTTAGAAATAATATAGTAGATTTCTCAAAAGAGGTTATTTTGTAACCTTACAAAATAATATACCTTTCAAAAATATTTGTGGAGATACACTTTTCAAAAATCAATGTTCATACATACACATGGAGAAACAATATTCATGTATACAAAACTAACCATCTCTTCAAAATCCATTTAGAAACTGAACCAATACCGATGTGTACACCCCCAGTAGATTCCAAGACACTGGGTAGTATATGATCCAAGTAGCTATTCTTGCTACCTCACCCTTATAAAATTGGAAACTGGATCACAACCTATGTGATACACCCTCATGGGATTCCAAGCCCAGTGAGTGGTATTTGGCCCAAGTAGACAGTAATTCACTTTTACTGAACACCACACAATATTCTGGCTTCTCAAAAATAATAACTTTTCCATAGATAAATACTTTCCTCCAAAAATCACATTTTCTCCATAATATAATTTTCTCCAAAACTCTCCAAAATATTTTTCAAAACATAAATTTCCTCCACATAATTTATCCAAAATCATATGTTAACAAATATCATTACCAAAATATGTAATACATTTCTTTATAAAATATCAATTTCTTAAAATAAAGCAATCCACACATACGTACTGATAAGCGCATTTTGTATACTTTAATTTATTATATTTTATTTAATAATTTTTAGTACATAGTTATATTTTCTTGCTTATTACTATATTATTTCATTTTTTATTTTATTTACTTTATACTTATCCAATAATTAAAAAAATAAATTAATAATATAATGTAGTTTGCAGTTAGTTTAGTATTAATAAATAAATTAGACTGTTTTTATCTGAGCTTTAAATAATTAAACTATGTTTATTTTAAGTAAAAAAAAAAAAGAGAAAAAGAGTTATTTTACGTCTGGGTCGTTATCCCGTATGCGGCGTATGAAGCTTTCAGATTGACCGGTCAACAACACCGCGAGAAAGAAGACCGGCAACGGCGCCAAAAATTGATGGACAATTTTAAATAGTCCTCGCAAGTGCACGAGTCGATTGTAGTGATAGTGTGCAAAGGCAAGGGTCGAACCCACAGGGAATTGATACAATGCAATTTAGACAATGCAATTTAATGACTTGAAAAATAAAATAACGAACTTACAATTCAAAATGCTCGAAACAAATATCAAAGATGAGAATAAACTCAAATGTAAAATAATTGAATCAAATCTTAGGAAAGTAAACAAATAAACAGAACCAGAATATCGAATAACAATCAAGCTGGAAAAACCTAGGAACATGAATCAACTACCATAACTAGTTTTTGCAGATTAGTTCAACTTGCCAATCAATCATAAATGCATTATTTTGCTGCATACCCATCATAGAACGCATGCTTTTCACTTGTTTTGCTAACTCAGACACTTGAATTTCCAACCCAGCATTTGAGTTAACTTCATACATACCTGGCGTCCGTCCCCTTATACTCTTTTGTTGGGAGTTTGCCCCTAGCATTTCATACAATGTTAAAGTTTCCTCCGCAGTTTTTTCTCCTATGGCACCTCCAGCCGCATTGTCAACTATTGATTGGCTGGCTTGAGTCAAACCATCATAGAAAGTCTGATTTTGCAGCTCCAAGGGGTAGCCATGGTGGGGGCATTGGATGAGCAACATCTTGAACCTTTCCCATGCCTCATGGAACGGTTCACCTTCAGCTTGCGAAAATGTCGCAATTTTTCTTCTTAGCTCAGCAGTTTTTGCATGGGAATAAAATTTACCTATAAACTTGTTGTACACCTCCGGCCATGTCCGAAGGGATCCCGGTGTGAGAGACATGAACCATATTTTTGCTGCATCTTTCAAGGTGTATGGAAAACACCTCATTCTTAGTGCATCCTCAGTCAAGTCATTCAACGGGAAATGTTGGACTATTCCGTAGAAATCCCGGATAAAGGTAAGGGCATCTTCGCTTGCTGAACCGTGAAAAGACGGTAGTTGGTTGTAATGGACCGTTTTTAGCTCATAGTTCCTGGCTGCATCAGTAAGCACTATACAAGAAGGTGAACCTCCTACTTGGGGCCTACCGAAGTCTTTCATAAGCCTGGGGTTGGGTTGAGGGTTTGGTTGAGGAAGTGCATCCATGGTTGTGGTTGTTTTTTGTGGTTTAGGATTAGGATTTTCAAAAGGTAAAGGCTTTTTCTTTTTCTTTTTCTTATCAATGTTGTCGTCCAAAGGCAATAGTGTAGGTTTTAAAGAACGACGACCTTGCATAAATTAAAAGAACAAATAAACTAACAAACAAACAAATAAAATTAAAAAAAACAGGCAGAATGATCAAAAGCAAATTGGAAACAAATAAACGAGTATTAAGTAACTATTTTTTTTTTTGTTTTTTTTGAAAGCAAGATTAAGCAAAGGGAAAAACAAACTGCACAATAATTAAGTCCCCGGCAACGGCGCCAAAAATTGATGGACAATTTTAAATAGTCCTCGCAAGTGCACGAGTCGATTGTAGTGATAGTGTGCAAAGGCAAGGGTCGAACCCACAGGGAATTGATACAATGCAATTTAGACAATGCAATTTAATGACTTGAAAAATAAAATAACGAACTTACAATTCAAAATGCTCGAAACAAATATCAAAGATGAGAATAAACTCAAATGTAAAATAATTGAATCAAATCTTAGGAAAGTAAACAAATAAACAGAACCAGAATATCGAATAACAATCAAGCTGGAAAAACCTAGGAACATGAATCAACTACCATAACTAGTTTTTGCAGATTAGTTCAACTTGCCAATCAATTTAGGGTTCGTTCTAACTATTATCTGACTAATCCGTATGACGTCCAGATTCAGTCACGTATTCTAATGGTTCATACGATTAAGACGTTTATTTAAACCATTAGAACCCATTAAGTTAGGTAGAACTTACGGAATACCCGGTTTATGAACCAAATAAACAATTTAATAAGACAACTAAATTATTTATTCATTTATCCTACGGAGCTTGAATTAACAGGCATAGTTTATACTCAGTTAATCCCCTCAAACAGACTAATAAATGCTTAGAATTGACCAAATTCGACACAACTAGTCTCAATTCATAACCATAAGATAAAGCAAAATTAATTGGCAAAAACAAAAACTTAATCTACAAAATTTTCATGGCAAAACATTCATGCTCCTAGAAAGAAGAAAATTAATTATACATCTAGAATTCAACAATAATTGCAAACATAATAGCCATTAAGCTCTTAGAATTCAAAAAGAAACCTGGGAACAAAACCAAAAGCTCCTGCCACGTACCAATCTTGGTTTTGCAAGCTTCCAAATATTGCCACGCCAAATTGAAATCAAGGTTCGTCCAGAGTTTTCTTGCTCGTTCCGCCGAAACAAATTAATCCAAGTCGAGGTTAAAATTGCTGCTGCCGAAATCGTCAGTGTTGCACCGATCGGAAGTCCTTGGTTTTGTGAAAGGAATTGATAGTTTCGGTGATTAAGGATTGATCGTAACTCCTTCAACCTGCCTCTATTTATATTGGTACCTTTAATAAATTAAATCAATCCATAAATCTCAAATTTTAACAAATGAATGTCATATCATCACATACATAAATACACACATATTTCCATGTCTTGGTAAGTAAAATACACCAACTATGCTTTAAAATTTTGCTTTATATATACATCACATACGCACTGTATTTATATATAATAAAATAGTTATTTTTTATATAATAGAAAACATAGGTACGTACAGTACATATTTATAATATATATATATATATATATATTTACGTACAGTACACTATATATGAATTAATATTATATTATATATATATATATTTTTGTTAATATACCGTACTCCATAAACATATATATACAAATTATCACAAATATATATCTATATCAATAGCCGTATGAATCTATACATGTAAAGCTGTATTTATATTATATTTTTCTCTAAGAACACCATTCTTCCGTATATAAAATCATATACGTATAAATACTAAAAAAAAAATCATATCTTTCACATATGTTAAAATATGGACTCATAGAATAAATTTCTATCAAACACACAATTTTTAGAATTATAAGAAATCAATCAAATATTTTCACATAATCATCAATCAATTTTTTTTTTCTCATCTAAGCAAATAGTTTATGCCATAGAATTTATATATCAATGTATCTAGGAAAATCATATAATTTTACAGAGTAGAATAAATAAGTGGACATAAACACTTACCTATCTTTCTTAGAAATCCTCAAAAATTTCAAGCCTACTCCTACTAAGCTTTCACCCCTTCAACACTTGTTTCTCCTTATTCTTGTGGAAGAAATATTTTTTTTTTTTGTTTTTTTACGGTAAAGAGAGAAAAGGAAGAGAGAGAGATAAGAAGATCAGAATTTCTCCCTTGCTTTTTGCTTTGAATAGTTGGGTCCAGGAGAGAAGAAAAGAGGAAGATAAAATATCCAATCATCCCATCTTAAATTTTAAATTAAATGAGAATGAACAATCATAATAAGTGGAGGATTTTAGATAATTGTAACTTCCAATCATTATCCATCAAAATAAATTTGATTAAAAAATAAAATAAACTTTGTGACTTTCAAATCACTAATCCATCAAATTGATTGGATAATAATAATAATAACAACAACAATAATAATAATAATAATAATAAAATCTTCATAAGACTTTCCAAAACATAATATTAAATAAGTATACTATTTTATTTTTTTGGTAAATTTACAGGGTCTTTCTCTCCATCCGTTTAACGGTCCGGGGTCCACCCACGTTCGCTCCGGGAGGCACGGGAGCTGGCCCAGGGGGAATCATCACTTGTCGGAATTGAACCCAGGTTCTCCCGAAATTCCTCCCCACAAAGAGAGCTCACTTGCCACTTAAGCTACCCCACTGGGTTTAAATAAGTATACTATAAAATAGCTTATCAATATACTAATTTAACATTGAACAACTATACAAAAATGAAACTTGAAATAGCTTGATGGTAAAGATCTTAGAATTCAAAATGAAGGATTAGAGTTCAAATCCCCATGTAAATAATAGTTTTACCTTAAACATAAACTTTATCCTCATAAAAATTAAAACCATTCTACAAATAAATACTTATTTTCCTTAGTGTAAATCGGGGTATTACAATGTGTGAGTTTGGAAAACCAGTTCCGCGTTAGTCTACTGCGCTCAAACAAACCCCAAATGTGTAGGAGGAAGTGGTAGAGCGACTACAAAAGAAAATAGAGGAACTAGAGAAGAAAATGGAGGCAAGGGAACAGTCGCCTGAGCCTAAGGTTAGGATGGCAACACCATTCATCGCAAGGATAATGGACGCACCCCTTCCGAAGGAGTTCTCAGACCAGCGTGCGCACATGACGAGGTATAAGGCGACAATGGTGATGATGGGGGCAGAAGATGCCATCATGTGCAGAGCATTTTTGTCCACATTGGACGGGCCAGCCCAAGACTGGTTCAATACAATCCCAGATGGCTTAATCCAAAATTTTGGAGAACTGTAAAAAAACTTTTTAAGTTACTTTTCTGACAATATACAACGTAAGAAGTCTTTCTCTCACCTCTACGCAATAAGGTAGGATAAGTGGGAGAGTTTAAAAGATTTTCTGAACAAATGGAAGAAGGAGGTCAACAATATGTACGATTTTGACTCTAAGGTGACGATCCTCATATTTATCCAAGCATTGAGGTCGGGAGATTTTCATAGGCAGTTGAACGCCCACCATCCACGCTCCTATCGGGAACTAATGAGGACATCCAACCGTTATGCTGAGGTAGAGGAGACTAATAGAAAGAAGAATGATGAGGAAGAAGGCAGGAGGGGTGGGCAACCTGATAAAGTTGGTCCGACCAACCAGGCACCATGCCCAAGCCAGTTATCCACGACGAAGGGGAGAGATCACGAGCAGCCTCGTCTCGTCCCACTACGGCACTTGACACCGCTTACTCATCCGGTAGTGTGATTCTAAGTCAAGTTGAGGAAATGGGAATCATTCAATTTCCGTCAGAATGCATGATAGTTTCTCAAAACGTGGACCAGACCAAATACTATCGGTTCCATCGACAGGTTGGCCATGACACTAACGAGTGTCACGTTTTAAAAGGATAAATAGAGGAACTAGTTCAAAACAGATATTTTACTTAATTTGTTAAGTATCTAGGGCAGCAACAGTGTCAACAACAAGGCCAACCCGGGAGTGTGTGGCGAAAGGAAGAGGACCCTGAGCCGTCCGCTTCCAACACCAAAAAGAGAAGGTACGACCAGGTCATGAAAGAAAGAGACAATGAGCTAGAGGGGGAGCCCGCGCAACGTAAAAAACATGTTATTCACTGAAAAATTCGTTCAAGGAAAAATGTAACTAATGGTTATGGTTCGTCCTGATCAAATTCATTCAAAAAAAGAAGAAGCAAAAGACAATATTTTATTCCCATGTAAAATTAGCCGTAAGGCATACAGTTGGTTTCATGTGGCATTTCATCCCTTTTATTTTAAACAATGAGGAATACTCTTGTCAGATTTAGACTTTGCCCAAGGAGAAATTGGAGTAGGACCTTCAGATGCTAGAGGGCGCTCTCCATCATCGAAAGGAATCATAGCTACAGAGGCACATATATCTTCCTGTTTGGGTTCATAGGGCACAATGACCCCCTCCTTTCTGTCAGAAACAATTGCTAGTGGATCTTCTTGTTTTGGTTCATAGGGCACAATGATCCCCTCCTTTCCGTCATACAGAATTGCTAGGGGGTCTTCATTCAGGGGTATCCCCGACTTCATGGCCACCTAATAAAATCTTCCTATTTCTCAACTTTTTTGAGTCAAGTCTGCTCCACCAGGCGTCTTGAGCGTCGTCTCTTCATCTCCTTGCTTGTCTTCTTTGGATTCATGAGTCTTAAAACAAAAACAAAAACAAAAAACAAAAAACAAAAAAAAAAAACAAAAAAAAAACAAAAAACAAAAAACAAAAAAAAAAACAAAAAACAAAAAACAAAAAACAAAAAACAAACAAAAAAACAAAAAACAAAAAAAAAACAAAAAAAAAATGGCCTCAGCCATGCCTTAGCCAAAATCGACCGAGGTAGCCGCGGCCAAAATGGCCGGGGCAAGCTACCGTCCTTAAAAAAAATGAGAAAGAAACGTAGGAAGAAGCGTACCAGGATAATAGTATGGAGGAAGGATTGGAGAGGATACTAAAAAAAATTTTGGGGATAAGTTCTTATATGAAAAAGAAATGCACAAAAGGAAGTAAAAATATTTGAAGATTAAGAAATATTTTGAAAATCTTGATATTTTCTTATAATATCAGGATTTGATCCTATTCAAAATTTATGCCTAATACAAATTATTAATCCCAAGCTACCTCAACCACTCTCGCTGGCTAGGGAGTGGGGGTACTGGTGACAGAGTAATTGGGTAAACACCCGACTCGAACCACAGGCAGACATGCGGACACAGGAATCAAACGACCACCCATTACACCTTATGAGAGAAATTATAACTAACAGCTCTAGACACTTAAGGCTTGTCATCATGAGTCCGTTACAAGTGACAGGAGAAGAACCGTTGCACCTAGTGTATAAGTAATAGATCTGTTGTAGAGGTGGAGGGGGAAAATTCTTGTACACAAACACTATTGTACTCGACTGTAATACTCGCTTATATCAAATATATTTCTAGTAACATATTTACCGTCACCCATATATCAACATAACTAATATATATATATATATATATATATATATATATATATATATATATATATATATATATATATATATATATATGTAGATGTGTGTCTACACAATATATGGATTTTTGTGTATATATAACAAAAAGTTCATTCTAAATATGCAAATAAATAATTTGCAGCAAAAAATTTATTCTAAATATGACCAAACCATCTTAATCTCAGTTTTCTTTCCATTTAACTTGTAATCTTAGTTTACTTTTAATTTAGCTTGTATCTCAATTCCGAAATTTCAGTGTAAGCTCTTGTCCCCCCCCCCCCCCCCCCCTAGATTATATCCATAAGCATTACAGAATTTTCTTGGGAAACTTAGCTTGTTATGACACTTTGAAGGAGATGAGATTCATTTAAAGACTGCAGTGGTTTAGTTTTCACCAATGCTTGCTCATAAACTGAAGTGAAACATTGCATTCTTATTCTTGTGCGCGATCTGTGGCAAATCATTGGTGCTTGAAGTTTCATATACTTTGAATTATACATTTATTATTATTATTATTATTATTATTATTATTATTATTATTATTATTATTATTATTATTATTATTATTATTATTATTATTATTATTTTGTTGATGTCTTATATTAGTTCAATAACTATTAAGTGGTTGGATTGACATGCAGGTGTTGCGAATTACAGATTTGGAGGCAGAAAATAAAGGCTGAGGAAACCTAAAACTTAAATGAGTTCTCCAGCTCCCAAAAATATTCCTCTTCCCCATATTGAACGGTATAAAGCTCCATAAGAGATCTAAGATGATATGAAAAATAATGGTTAATCTTCACCAAATTCCAGCCACGACCATTCTCCCAATACTCTGTCACTTTCAGCATTAATTGATTATTGCAAGAACAAATTTTGTAGTATTGGTTGTGGTATGATGACTTATTTATAATGTTGAAGTATGTATAGATGTTCATGTAAATATTGATTTTGAATTTTAAATTCATCTCTAATCAATTAATGTTAGTCTTGGAGATTGTAAAACTCATTTGCACTTTAAAAATGTGATTTTTGAAATTTGTAAGCATATTTTGTTTGTTACAGTAAATGTAAACACAATAAATGCACAATTAATGTCTTACAAATCTATCAAAACTACGTCATTTTCACTAGGCAGAAAAATGAAAATAATTTTTTTCCCAAAAAGGTATTACTTTATTATAGTAAAAGATTTATGATCAAACTATCTACTCAATTTATGATTTATGGAATAAGATTGGACCTTCACTCCCACTACCACCCTAGGATAAGCCTAAGGGCATCTCCAATATGGGGAGAAAAGAGGGAGAAAGGGTTGTGGGAGGGGAGATACATGATCCAATTGGGTTAATTGTTTGAATTCATTTATCTTAAATAATTTACTTAAGATACCCTAACTATTAAATTTTATCTAAACTTCAATTTCTTTTCAAATTTTAATGTGACATTAATTATTTAAATTATTTTATGAAATTGTATTTTGTAAATAAAAAAGTATTTTATTTCTTTATTTAAATATATTTTGATTTAAAATCAAAATTTAATATTATAATTATAATTTTGAAATTAAAATTACGGAAAATTGCATCTTTGGTCCTTGAGTTATACCCAAGTTCTAACTCAGTCCTTTGGTTATGATCATATCCATTTTTTACCCCCTCAGTTATGAGCGAGGAGTTTGGTCCCCGATATTAGATTTCTGTCTCAACTTGACGGAAAATCCAAAAATCTATATTATGGAAGGGTAAAGTAGGAAATTCACATCTTATTACCCTTCTTATATTGAAATCACTTTCACAACATTATTTTCTATTTCTCAACCTCCTATTTCATGGTTCTTCAACACCAAAAGCATTTCAATAACCCTCCTCTCGTATGACTTGTTAAGAACCTAGGTCTCGTATAAAGAACTAGAGACTCAGTATAAACAAGGGAATAGTTAATCACCGTCTTCAAGCGTGTGAATCACACTATCCTAAAAGTTTCTGATTACCCTTACTAAGAAACAAGGGTAATCAAACTAGAACTTTTGAGATACAAGATGTCAAATTTCTCATGCTCCTTTTATGAGAAATTCACAAAAAAGGAGTAACTTGAGATTTTTAGTCTGTAAAAATTCTTTTGTAAACTCTGCAATAACTTAGTTAAGAATCTTATATCCTAGCAACATATGAAATTATATTATATATATATCCATCATTAAACATCCCCTTCTCCCGGATGAGGTTTGCTAACCCCGCCCCAAGCCTTACTTAGATTCGGCTTCGAATCAAGAGGTCACTGGTGCACAAGGGTAGTTTGCTAGGTTTTCTGCTCTGCCAATTCAAACTTATGCAGAGCTCGGCCTGTTTTTGTGCCGAGCAGACGCTATTCTTCTTTTCTTCTTAAATCTTGCCGATTCGGAGGTCGGGTTTATAAATTTGAATAGTTAGGCACTCAACCCTCCTGGTCTGGTCCAAAGGGTTCCTTGACCCCCTAAGGACGATTTGGCCCGAGGACCTTTACCATCGGGTACTTTGCTCCCGAGATGGGCACCAAGCTCCCATCAGCCCCTAAGGGTGATTTGGTCCGAGGACCTTTACTATCGGGCACCTTGCTCCTGAGATGGGCACCTTGCTCCCATAATCCCCTAACGGCGATTTGGTCCGAGGACCTTTCTGATCGGACGGGAGCAAATTTAATCTACAACATCCATGATCATAATTAAAGATTCATTACATAATTGGGCCGTCTCCGGAGAACTGGCTCAGTTTGCGGAGAAGAAAAATAGGCTCATCAAAACCATTACAATATTATTTCTAACAATTTCCTCCTTTTTGATAATGTCAAAACCTATACTCAATCATATTTGGCTCAGTCTAGAAATCAATTGATTTTACTTTTCAATTTTATTGCGACTAGCCATTACAATGAGTGTACATAGATTTTTGACCTACGACTTTATTAATTTTGACTTCTGCGAAAGATTATGCATTGTTGGATTAATTCATTTTGAAATTTTTAATTTTCTACCAACATGCATGCTACATTATTTAAGTCAAATTAAAAGCCATAACACACAAAACTAAACAAAGATAGATATTTTATAGCATAAAAGATATCATAAAATTCGAACCATTCACAGTAATTCGAACCAAGTCACAACATATCAAATTATCACCAACATTTGTCATGATCTTGAAATCAAAATAAGCTAGGAACAAATTAAATACCCAACATGTTATTGATTTTTTTCCTTAGCTTACCGAAATCATTTTTGTCCTCCAAGTGGTAGAATTTTTGGAACACTACCAACTTTGTAGCATTCTGCGGCATCTCGTAAATCATTTGCGGGAAAGACATCTCGCAAATACCATCTTGCACATTCTCTTGGATTCCTCCGTTCTTGATCAAGAATAACATCATGTGGGACTCTAAAATGATTAGCAAATAAATCCACCATTCGGTCCTCACGTTCTTGATCGGGCATCTCGGGTGCACTTGGTTGACTTGATTGCCTCGGGGCTGTAAAAGTAGAAAATACATTTCCTGAAGGGTTGATTGACCAATCTTCTTCTCCCTGTTTTGGCAGCATCTAAAATCTTTGGAAAATAATGTACATCCCCTTTTTGTTGCACTCTAATTTCACAGTCGAGGGATAGGCACTCCTCTTGTTTTCCCTTGATATCTTTTGCCATATCATGCAACAATGTGATTAATGAGTCACAAGTACCAATGATTGTTGCATTTTCTTCCCTCACTTTTCGGATCTCCTCTCCTTGAATTTTACCAAAATTTTCAACTGTTTTCTTCAAGCTTTCCAACTATTTCATTTGGTGTGTGTACATGCATTTCAAAATGGTAACCTCACCTTTTTGTGTTTGGATGATCTCGGCCATAGATGTTTGTCCTTTTGAATGTTTACACTCCATTCGGCCTTCAAGGCCGTGATCTCATCTCGCATGACCGGACTAATCCTAGCAATTTTCTTTTCCATCTCCACCATTTTGTCACTTAAAGCTTGAATCTTGTCATTAGTAGCCTTTGTAGAACTTTCAATTCTTTCATCAAACTCATCCATGCCATCCTTGATTTGTTCAAATTGTTGCTCCAAGTCACTTCGTAGAGTCTCCAAAAGCTCACTTTGAGAGCCATTCGAATTGTCCACTTGCACACCAACTTCCTCTACAACATGCTCCTCATGTTGCTCCAAAGGTTGCTCCAAGGGTTGCTCCAAAGGTTCCTCCACGAGTAGCTCTATAGGTGGCTCCACAAAATCACCAACATTTGATGTTTCATGCCCTGTTTCGGCCTCAACCTCAAAATGAACATGGAAATTCTCCTCTTCTTCTACAATGGCTTCCTCATCCCCACGAACTAGTCCTTTACTTGGTGTATTCAACCCCACACTTTCAAGGACTTGACTAAGGGTAGTTCTAGGCTTATCCCTCTCGGCTTGTGCTCCAACAACATCCTCTCGAACAACTACTTCAAGGCTTATTCCCCTTTGACTTGGTAGATTTAAATCAACAATATTTGCCCTCTTTGATTGGGAACTTCCTTCTCCTTGAGTTAACAATGCCACTTCTCTCGATTTTCTCTTTTTGTCTCTTATAAGCACAAAATTGTCACACGTTATACTCTTAACCGGACCAAGCCTCACGCCTTTTCTTCTTAGGATCTCACATATAAGAAGGTCGTACCCAACATGGCCTTTTGCAGTCACAAACGTGCTTAACCTGTCAAAAATAGCTCTACTCCAATCCACACTAATCCCATTAAACACGGCATACATAGCCCTTGCATATTTCACAGACATCTTGTCAATTCCTCCCAACAGATGATATACACACCTTTGAATCACATCAGATAACAACTCAATCTCCCATTTTAACTCCTTCTTGTACCTAGAAAAATCCGGTACCTCCTTCAACACATTCACACGTACAACTTTCCAAAAATCATTTTGATCAAAAATCATATCATCCACGGGCAAAGCATTATCAGAAAAATCATACATATTTCTAATATCAGAAGCAACTATCTTCACAGGAGTATCATTCACAACAGAAGAATCACACCATTCACGTGTGAAGCATGCTCAAAAAATTGAAACGATGCATCAACGAAAGCTCCTTGAAATTTGTAGTTGCATACCTTTAAGAGATTGCTTTGTTCCATCCCCGTGAGCAAAGCTTGAGCAAAATCCTTATTTATGGCTTTGTTGAAGAAATCCACATTGTCGAGTAGATATCCTTGCGAAACTTTAGTCACGCTTTGATTTACGTCAACGGGTTGGTGTTGGAAAGGGGAGTTGGCTTGAATAGAATCCATTTTTGGAATTGATTTGGAGTGGATAGGAATATTACAATAGGATTTTGAAGGTTTTGAAGCTTTTGGCTATGGTGGTGCGTGAGAGGTAGAAGATGAAGGGTTTGGGTTTTGATATTTGGGTGGAATGAGAGAGAAAGGGGGCTTATAAATGCAAGTCAATTGTAAAATGACATCAATGCCCTTCTATTATAAATCCTCTCTTTTATTTGAATGAGGGTGTTTTGGGAATTTTTTAGAGTGACTCGGCTATAGTAGGTCAATACTGGTCAAAAGATGGGTATTTTATTGACTCGGATAGCTCAAGATTATTCACGTGAACAGTCCCATGCAAAAATAAAACTATGCAAAAACATTTATTTCATGAAAGCAATCATATGCTAAAAACAAAATAAAAGAATGTTCAAGCATGTAGGACACATAAAAATTACCAAACAATCCAACTAAACAATTCTAGATAAAGAGATAAAAAGCAAGTAAAAACACGATTATTTCTACTGCATGCATGAACACACATGTAGGATGATTCACCATAGTGAAAACACAAGCAGGTGAAAATTAAAAGCACACATGCTAAGCAGTTAACACGTAAATCACACATGTAAACAAGTAGAAAATATAGCTCAGCTAAGAAAACCACATAATCACGCCACATAGAGTTAAAATTAAATACTTTGCATAAATTAAAATACTTAGCTGATTTCGATCATTCCCATTTTGTGCCTTAGAGTTGCAAAGCGAGATTCGCACAATGGTTTCGTGAGAATATCTGCAATGTGATTTTCTATAGAGATATCGAATTATTTTCTTCGTAGCATTAAGATGACTGTTTTTCGGCTTTGACTGAAATCTTGCACAAACACCCACTGAGTAAGATATATCTGGTCTACTCGCAGTGAGGTATAGCAAAGATCCAATAATTCCTCGGTAGATCGTTGGATCAACGCCCATTCCTTCGTCATCCTTGTTTAATCGTTGTGTTGTGCTCATGGAAATTTTGACTGAGCTTTTTCCTTCTAAGCCAAATTTTTTGATCAAATCCTTGGTGTACTTGGCTTAATTTATGAAAATTCCTTCCTTCATTTGTTCGACTTGTAGTCCAAGGAAGTAGTTCAATTCACCCATCATGCTCATCTCAAACCTGTTCTGCATGAACTTAGAAAATTTCTCACATAAAGATTTATCAGTACTTCCAAAAATAATATTGTTCAATTGTTAGGAATAATATTGTAATAGTTTTGATGAGCCAATTTATATTTTAGAAATCCCCTATTTTATTTTTAGAGTGTAGAGATTTGACCCGGAAGACAAGTCATGACATTAGTTTGGTTCGAATTATTGTTTTATAGAGTTCATTTTTTCATGAGTCTTGTAAATCGTTTGCTTCCACTATACACATGAGTATATGTGATCTAATGGACAAGACCATGGTTACCTTTGGTAGAAGGCACAAGTTCAAATCCTATGGAGAACATTCTAGCTTTGAAGACCAAGGAATGGAGCTAGTAGTGTCACGATTCAACTCCAAAGAAGAATTCATTGGTCTATGGAGGAGCTAGTTGTGGAGCAAGTCAAGCTCCATAGAGCTAGTCAAAGGCAGAACGAAGATCAAGATCCACCATACGCTACACGATATTTTGGTCTATGGAGCTAGTAGTGTCACGATCCAACTCCAAAGAAGAAGTCAAATTTTGGTCTATGGAGCTAGCCATGGAGCTAGTTGTCGAGCAAGTCAAGCTCCATAGAGCTAGTCAAAGGCGAAAGGAAGATCAAGATCCACTATCTCTACACCATACGCTACACGATACAAAGAAGGATCAAATATATTATCTTGATGAATATAACCAAATGAGTTGAAATGGAGCATTGGCTAAAAACTTACTGGTCCAGCATTCAAATCTTACTTGTTACATTTTAATTCCTAAAGAGGAAGCTTAGGAGCTAGTCACACGGCCAAAAGCTTTTGGAGCTACTTTTGGTCAATAGAGCTAGTCAAGTCAACATGGAGCAAGTCAAGGTCAACATGGAGCAACTTTGGCAACACTTTATGCGCGTGACTTCTACATCATTCATAAACGCTTGAAGAGCTCTTTAGAGCATGTTATGGAGCAACTTGGAGTGGAACTTACACTTTGCCATTTTTGCATGCTTCATATATATTTCAAAGGTCCAGTACGTTATGCCATGAACCAGAAGAAATCTGAAGGTGGTGATTTTCTGAAGATCATTGTTCATACTCAAGCAAGAACCACCCGAAAAATATTTTGAAAGATCAACTTGCCCAAGATCAAATCAAGAATGCAACAAAGTCAAAAATATCAAGCTCTGAAGGATACAAAGTCCACAATATCAGGCTGTCAAGACAACAAGTCAAAAATTGGAGGCTACAAGTTTCAAAGATCAATCAAGCCGAAATAGAAGACTTTGGTGAGCAATTTGCAGAGGTAATTTTTCAAAATTACCAGGGCCATTAATTGTGCAGATCAAATTGGAGATCTTATCAGATCAAATTGGCAAGTTATCAGATCAACGGTATGTCATTAAATGAGGAGGTATGGCCATCAAATCAATTGGTATGACCAATCAGATCAAGTGAACGTTCAAATTTTGAATGTTCATAACGGGCAAATAATTCTTTGAATTATAAAAAGCCCAAGAAGACTTGAAGAAAAATAGAGCACGAACGGACAAAAAGAGGAATTACAGCACTACGAACCAAAACGTGAAAAACTACAAGCGGTGCTATTGAGCGGTGAATACGATCAAAATACAAAGTGATGAGATATTGAGCTATACACGAGAGAAATTCAAGTCTTAGAAAAGAAATATGTATTTCTTTCAACAGTTGTTTCTCTACTGAGAGTAGAAAGGAGTGTAGTTGTGTGCGAGACACTCGGGTGAACTAAGTGTAGCTTTGTGCGAGACACTTGGTTGGAACGTAGCTGTGTGCGAGACGCTCGGGAGCGTAGCTTTGTGCGAGGCGCTCGGGAGCTTAGCTTTGTGCGAGGAGCTCGTGGTTGAGTGTAGCTTTGTGCGAGACACTTGGGAAGTGCTTGTGTAGCACTGGTGTTTCACTATTTGTATTTGGGTGAACGAGATAGTGGAATTCCCTCCTTGGTGTGAAGGAGAAGAGTGGACTAGGAGGATTACACCACCTCTGAACCACTATAAATCTTTGTCTCTCTTTACTTTACTGCACTTTACATATTTGCATGATTTACTCACTAACCCATTGCGTACTATGTTGATCTTATCATCTGGGTTTGTGTGTTCCCACGTCCGCATGTGCTTGAAACTTTGCATACATATTCTTTGAGTTATTCTAAGATATTCCAACGTGTTGCATGCGAGTTATCTCTTCAGTTTTACGTAGATTTATTTTATAGCACTTTACCATACGATATTCCGCTGCACATTTCAAGTTGAATTTATTCACTTGAAATCTCTGTTGTTGAAGTGTTATATAGTTTTTTAATTGTTTGTGCGAGACACTTGGTTGGAACGTAGCCGTGTGCGAGACGCTCGGGAGCGTAGCTTTGTGCGAGGCACTCGGGAGCTTAGCTTTGTGCGAGGAGCTCGTGGTTGAGTGTAGCTTTGTGCGAGACACTTGGGAAGTGCTTGTGTAGCACTGGTGTTTCACTATTTGTATCTGGGTGAACGAGATAGTGGAGTTCCCTCCTTGGTGTGAAGGAGAAGAGTGGACTAGGAGGATTACACCACAATGCATGTTGCGTGCATGTTGGTACAAAATTAAAATTCAAATACGAATTAACCCAACACAATGCATGATCTTTCGTACAAGTCAAAATTAATAAAGTCGTAGGTCAAAAATTTTATGAAAACTCATCGTAATGGCTAGTCACAATAAAATTAAAAAATAAAATCAGTTGATTTCTAGACTAAGCCAAATATGATTGAGTATAGGTTTTGGCATCATAAAAAATGGGGAAATTGTTAGGAATAAAATTGTAATAGTTTTGATGAGCCAATTTGTAATTTTAGAAATCCCCTATTTTATTTTTTAGAGTGTAGAGTTTGGACCCGAAAGGCAAGTCTTGACAATAGTTTGGTTCGAATTATTGTCTTATAGAGTTCAATTTATTATGACTCTTGTAAGTCATTTGCTTCTACTATACATATGAGTGTACATGATCCAATGGACAAGATCAATTTATCGTTGCTAGTAGACTCAAGTTCAAATCCTATTATAGACATTTTAAGCTTTGGAGAGCAAGGAATGGAGCCAATACTATCACGACTCAAAGTCAAGTTTTGGGTCAATGGAACAACTCATGGAGGAAGTTTGGTCAATGGAGGAAGTTGAGTCAAAGCCGAGAGGAACTTCAAGATCCACTATCTCTACACCTTATGCAATACAATGCTATAAAGGATCAAATATATTTGGTTGATGGATATGGCTGAATGAGCTGAAACGGAGAAATGGTTAAAGACTTGAGCATATACCCAAAGGTCCAGCGTTCGAATTCTACTTGCTACATTTTATTACTAAGGAAGAAGCTTGGGAGCAAGTTACACGGCCAAAGTCTTTGGAGCTAATTTTTGGTCAATAGGGGAACATATGGAGCTACTCAAGTCAACATGGAGCTAGTCAAGGTCAACATGGAGCTAGTTTGCTAAGACCTTATGCGCGTGATCTCTACTTTGTTCATACACGCGTGAAAAGCTTTTTGGAGCATGCTATGGAGTAACTTGGAGTGCAACTTATACTTAGACATATTTTGCATGTCTCAAATAAGTTGGGTTTAGTACGTAATGTCCTGAACCAGAAGAAATTTGAAGGTGGTGATTTTCTGAAGATTATTATTTATACTCAAGCAAGAGCCACCCGGAAAAATATATTTTGAAAGATCAACTTGCCCAAGATCAAAGTCAAGAATATCAAGCTCTGAAGGATACAAAATTTGCAATATCAAGCTGAGAAGGCAACAAAGTCAAAATTGGAGGATACAAGTTTCAAGGATCAATCAAGCCGTAAAAGAAGACTTTGTGAGCAAATTACAGAGGTGATTTGTCAAAAGTTATCAGCGACATTAAATGTGCAGATCAAAATTGGAGATTTTATCAAATCAAATTGGCAAGTTATCAGATCAACGGTATGGTCATTAAATGAGAAGGTATGACCATCAAGATCAAATTGGAATGACCAATCAGATCAAGTGAACATTCAAAATTTGAATGTTCATAACGGGCAAATAATTCTTTGAATTATAAGAAGCCCAAGAAGACTTGAAGACAAGTACGGAACTGAGAAGAGGCAATAACAACGATCGGACCTACAATAAAAAATACAGAGTGCTGAGATATTGAGCTATACACAAAAGAATTCAAGTCTACCAAAAAGAAATCTTTATTTCTTTGAACAAAAAATGTATCTCTACCAAGGGTAGAAAGGAGTGTAGCTGGGTGCGTAACACTCGGGTGAACTAAGTGCAGCTTTGTGCGAACCACTTAGTTGGAACGTAGCTTTGTGCGTAGCGTTCGGGAACGTAGCTTTGTGCGTAGCGTTCGGGGAGCGTAGCTTTGTGCGTAGCGCTCGGGAGCTTAGCTTTGTGCGAAGAGCTCGTGGTTGAGTGTAGCTTTGTGCGTAGCACTCGGGAGTTTCACTATTGTATCTGGGTGATTGAAGATAGTGGAAACCTTCCTTGGAGCAAGGAAGAAGTGGAGTAGGAGAATTACACCATCTCCGAACCACTATAAATCTCTGCCTCTCATTTACTTTACTGCACTTTACATATTTGCATGTTTTAACATACTAACCCTTTACGTACTGTGTTGAGCATATCATCTGGGTTTGTGTGTTCCCACGTTCGCTTGTGGCTCAAACTTTGCATACATGTTCTTTGAGCTATTCTAAGAGTTTCCAACGTATTGCATGTGAGTTATCTCTTCAGTTTTACGTAGTTTCGTCTTATAGCACTTTACCGTACGATATTCCGCTGCACATTTCAAGTTGAATTTATTCACTTGAAATCTCTCTGGTTGAAGTGTTATAAAGTTTTTAATTGTTTGAGAAGTCTATTAACCCCCCCCCCCTCTAGACTTCTCCCACCCTATCGGGACCAACAAGTGGTATCAGAGCGGTTGTCTATTGAGTCAATATTTGACTGCTAGACAGATCTCATAATCTTCAAGATGAACAGAGACTTGGCTCCGAACCTATTACAATTTGATGATTGGAAAATACGTATGCAGGTTCATTTATCCGCGTTACACGATGAGATGTGGGAAGTAATTACCAGCGGTTCGATCAAAATTCTTAAAGCCAATACCGCAACCGCACAGACGAGTACTACACCTCAAAACATTCCTAAACCCAAAGAGTAATGGACTCCTGAAGATAGACAACGAAACAACTTGGACAACATTGCCAAGGACATTCTATTCAAAGCTATCGATGATGCAACGTTTCCAAAGGTCCGAAAATGCAAAACCGCAAACTAATGTTTGGCAAACACTAGTCAAAATGGGCGAAGGAGACGAGCAAGAAAAGGAGAACAAACTCACAATAGCGTTAAAGAAATTTGAGGATTTCAATATGCTAAATGGTGAAAGCATAGCCGAAATGGAAGCAAGATTTATTAAAATCTTGGGAGAAATTACTGATCTTGAAAAGTTGATTAATCAGAAGGAAATATCACTCAAAATCCTACGTGGACTACCGTCAAACTGGGACATGAAGGTCACAGCCATGCGAGACCATAGGGATCTCAAAACTCTTACAACCGACAAGCTCTTCAGTGATCTAAAAGCTTATGAGTTTGAGATGAAGACAAGAAAAGACGAAGAACGCGAAGAAAGAAATACTGCGCTAGTAATCGAACAACCGTCTACATCGAGGTCAGTAGAAAATAGTGAATTTTTATCTGACGAAAATTTTGCTTTGTTTGTTAGGAAATTTAAGAAGTTCATGAGGAAAAAGAACAACAAAAATTTTCCTCAAGCCAGCACACCCAGATGGACGAAAAAAGATGTTCCAGATGCAAACTTGTGTTACAATTGTAGAAAGCCAGGACACTTTATGGCAGAATGTCCTTATTCAAGAGTGAGCAAAAACCAAGGTGATAATGCTCAGGAGGACACCAAGGCAAAAGAAAGAAGATTCAAGAAAGACAAAAGAAAAGCATTAATTAGTGACCCACTTGAGTCAAGTGATAGTGATGAGTCATCTAGTGAAGAAAGTGACACCTCAAAGGATGACAATGCTTTATTCTGCATGGATGCTTTAAGTAGTTCATCAACTCAAGATTTATGCTTAATGGCGCATGAAGTTGAAGAAGATGAGGTAACATCCAAATCTTTTGATTCTGCACGTACTTCTTTTTCTAGAGAGTCTTTCTCTCAATTTATGAGAGAATGTCAGACCGTTATGGACACTCATTCTCAACTCGAAGAGCGCAATAAATTTTTGAATCTTGAAAAAGATGAAATAAATGAAAAATTGCAAAATGCTCTGTCCGAGGTAAAAGAATTGAAGGCTAAAATTATTTACCTTCAAGAGGAGTGTAAATCAAGAGAAGTGAGAGAACACAATGTAACACCCCGAAAATTCCTACTACTCTATTAAATATAAAGGGGTTATTTTTTTTATTATTAAGTGATTATTTAAATAATTATAAGTACGATTATTTCCTATGGGCTTGGGACTATATACTCTTATATATATGTATAAATTATTGTTATAAAGGTCCATAGCCCAATACCTCTATTGATATATATATATATATATATATATATATATATATATATATATATATACTTCCTACATAAACAATATTATTGGGCCCACTTGGATTATATTTCTTAAGGATTATACTATAGCCCATAGTTATGAATTGAATTTTAAAATTATAGACTAAGATTACTTTTGAGCCCAAAAACCACTAATTATAGTCTTGACCCAACCATCCCAATATAGCCTATCCTAAAATAATCTAGCCCAAAATGGAAGTCCACCCTAGACCTAAAATTAGAAGCTTCCAATTATAGAAAATTGCATGAGCGGCAGCCTCCCTTTGTCCTCCATCTCCCGTAACTCATCTCTGCCTCTCGACTCTTCCTTCTCTCTCTCTCTCTCGAAGCCGGCAGACAGCAGGGGAAACCGGTAGCGAAGCGGTCCAGGTGGTGGTAGTGGCGTCGACGGCGACAGTTGCTCTCCTATGTTCCTTCTCTTGGCGAAGGACTTCATCGGCAAAGCTTAGAACAATAGTCTCGGCCTCCAAAGGGCGCAGCGGCGGCAAGCAGTAGCTATGGACCCCCGTCTGCTCTCTCTTCTCCGGCGGTGATGCTCAGGCGACGAGCTCGTGAAGCAAGGAAGGCAACGGCGATGGGATTTCTCCTCCCCGTTTCTGGCGTAAACAGCGAACGACGGTGATGAGTTGCAGCGGCGTTGTGACGATCGGCGTCAGCTCTTTTTCCCCCGTTCTCGGTACGCAAAGCAGCAAGGAGAGCGAGCTCTCTCCCCCTCCCGACGCACTGAAGGTTCGACGTTTGGGTCTCGGCGGCGGTGTCCGGCGTGACTTCTTCCCCTGTCTTCCCGGCGACGCACGGCAGAACAGAGCTGCGATGTTCAAAGGCGGCGGAACACCTTGACGGCTTCAACACCCCCGCCACCCTCTTCCTTTTGGCCAAGCGGCAGTAGCAGCGGAGGAACTGAACGGCGCTCCCTTCTCCGTCTAACGTGAGTAGCGGCAGTAGCGGAGGACTATGGCGGCAACGGCGACTCCGTGGAGTGTAGCTGCGTCCCTATCCCTCTCTTGACGACGCCCAGCGAACCAAGCAACCGTAGCGGTGGAGTCCTCCCTTCTCGACGACCATTGCCACAATCGGAGTAATAACGCCGGCGGCGACGGTTCTTCAGTCCTCCCCGTTCGGTAGCTCTCTCTCGTTCCAGTATGGTGGATGAAGACTCGCAACAACAGATGTTAAGTCTATGGTCGCGTATCGTAACAGTAAGGACGAGGTGGTGCAGTGGTATGGCTTTGATGCTTTGAGCAAGGAGACTCGGGTTTGAACCCTGGCTTAGACATTCTGGTTTAAGGTAATATTTTTGGTTAATGTAAGCTTATAGTTTTAGTATGAGTCACAATATTATAAGATTAGATTAGATTAGTATTTTGATCGTATCCTAGTTTTTAGTATTAGTTAGTATGTAGATTAAGCTTATTTCACATGTCATATTATATTAATATTGAGCATGGATTATAGGTTATAATGGACCGAGTAGGAACATTAGTATCGTTATTAATAGTCTTAGTAATGGTATTAGGTTATATTAATTCTTCAGGTTCACAATTATGAACTAGCTTATGGGATGAGCGTTGAGTTGGTACGCTTTTGGATTAATTACGCTTCAAAGGTAAACACTATGTCCATCAAAATCTATTTTTACACTCTCGCTCTATATGATATTATTTGGTGTTGGAAATCCTGAAATTTCTTGACTATTAGCCTATTATTGATCGGGTCTATTGGGTTCTTGGACTTGTGTCTTGATCCTTTGCCTAGTGTTGTTATGATTATTTGTCGGTCGGATTTCCATGTTATTTGGCCTCTGATTAGATGAATATTGGTGTATTGTGATATGATCTTTGTATTCTGGAGTATCTCTTTGTATTCTGAGCTGAGTCTGATTCGGTATGTGGGAATTGCTCTTGCGGGGTTCTCTAGCGGGATAATGTAACCGCTGGGGTTTTCCGTGAGAGTAAGGTGGTAGTGATTGGTGAGTGATCCGTGGTTGGTTTCCCCTTTCGTTCTAAGTTTATTAGAGTATTCTATTGAATATGTTACCTTGATTCTGAGTATTTATTCATACCTCTTAGTCCACGATATGAGTCTGTTATTTGGTTGGTTGAATCTTTAATTATATTATTTGGAAGTTGGTTGGTGTTCATATCTGAGATGAACACTCTGAGTGATGGTTCTTGGGCTGAGTTGAGTATGAGTATGTGGTAGTGGATCTTTGAGTATCTCTTGGTGGTTGTTGGGTGATTGGACTGTGCTACTATTGGCTATTGGTTTCTATGATTGGGTTGATTACCCCTGTGATTGGGCTCTTGCCCCTGTGATTGGACTTAGGTCCCTGTGATTGGGCTTCGGTCCCTGTGATTCGGGTTCATTACCCCTGTGATTGGGTTCATTACCCCTGTGATTGGGTTGATTACCCCTGTGATTGGACTACGGTCCCTGTGATTGGACTTCGGTCCCTGTGATTGGGCTCATCACCCCTGCGTACCAGATTTCTGGATTCGGACTTCTGTCTGTGGTTGGGTTTTGGTATGATGGTTGGTATGAGGGTTGGAGATTGGAGTTGGGAATTCTGTCTTGGTTCTGTATTCGTGAGTTCCTTATGGTTATTTGATTAATATCTTATGATTCTTGGTTATGGCTGGTTGTTCCTTTGTGGTTGTGTTCAGTTGGTATCTCGTTTGTGGATTCGTTATTATATATATATTCCTTGTTGAATGTTGGCTTCGTTGGAAGAGTCTTGGTTGATGATTCGTTCAGTTTATCATTGTTGAGTATCCGATTTGAACTATTGAACAGTTTGTTGGTGTTTATATTCTATACGGGTGTGTAAACCTATTTACAAACTTATATATATATATCTATACTTCCTTACGGGTGTGAATGGTGGTTACTTAGCAGTCTTTTGCTAATGGTTCTTTGTGTGTTTTCCAGGTTGCCTTAAAGTCTATGCGTGAGCGCGATAGAGATATACCCGTCAGAGGAGGAATAGATAGTGGTTATGTTTTTAGACTTATGCGTTGGCCTGTGTGCCGTTTTGAGAATTCTATATACTTTGGTTTAGTTGTTGGATGTTTTGAGTTATATTTAAGGATTATCGTTTATACAATTCAGCTTCTTATGGTTAGCCTGTGCATCTAGGCTGTGTTATCTTACCTAGATGTGGCATGACGCCCTTAGGTTTTAAATTCGCTTCCGCTATGTTCTGTTGTTGGTTGAGATAGGCAGCTGTTGTGTTAAATTTTTATCTATCTCAGCTCGTGTAAGGTTGGGGTGTCACACACAACCTCAGGGAAGTAATAGCCACATTTACTCATTCATCCAAAATAATGGATAAAATGGTAAATATGCAGAAACCCTCAGAAGATAAAACTATCGTGTTCAAGCCTCTCAGAAGTTGACCAATTCTACTACGACTTTAGATAATAAAGTACAAGTGGTGAAATTTGTCAAAGGTCAAGATTGCACAGTGAGACAAGGAAATGATTATCAAAAAAATTGCAAAAAATAGCACTGTTGGGCCGAAACCTTATTATAAATACATTTCGCCCAGTCAGTCAAAGAAAAGGCAAAGTTTTGTTCCCTTAAGGAAATATTCCAATGAGTTTAGTGCAAAACAACATTTGAGAAAGGGAAGATTTTCGAATGGTGGGCCAGGGAGATTTTATCCCTCTGAGCAATATTACAAAGAAATTAAACCGTGGGTAAAATCAAGGTTTAATTACTTTAAGGTCTCTTCCCAAGTGCCTAAAAATCGAGTCAGTTTTCAAAACCGGGCACCAAAAGTCTTTTCCAAAATTAGTTATGATTATAAAGTCAACAATGGTTACAAATCACCTTTACTTGGTTCAGTAAGGACAAGGTGGATTTGGGTACCAAAAATTACTAACTCCCAAGGACCCAAGCAAATCTGGGTACCTAAAAATGTTTAATTTGTTTACAGGAAGTTTGGTACTTCGATAGTGGATGTTCGCATCACATGACTGGAAATAAATCTAGTCTAGTGAATTTTAAAAATATCGAAGGACCAAAAGTAGTTTTTGGAGGAAAAGATCGATACGGCCAAACCAAAGGAATCGGAACAGTTGAACGCAACGGATTAAAAATCGAAGACGTATCTTACGTGGAAGGTCTCAAATTAAACTTCTTCAGTACAAGTCAATTCTGCGACAAAGGTTATTTAGTGGAATTTTTCAAAGATAAATGTCAAGTGAAAAATGAAACTACTAGAGAAATTGTACTGCAAGGAACGAGAAAGAGGAACATGTACGTTGTTGATTGGTCTACAACAAAGGAATCAATGTGCTTAGTTGCCAACAACACAAATGCTACAAGCTGGGAATGGCACAAGAAGCTGAATCATCTGAATTTCAAAACAATCAACAAGCTAGCAGCAAATGATCTAGTCAAAGGACTACCCAAAATAGTTTACAAGAAAGATCAGATTTGCGATGCATGTCAATGAGGAAAGCAAATCAAATCTTCATTCAAGTCAAAGACACAGGAATCATCATCAAGACCCCTTAGTCTACTACACATGGATTTATTTGGTCCAGTAGACCCAGTAAGTATGAGTGGTAAGAAATATACACTTGTTATTGTTGATGACTTTTCCAGGTACACATGGACTATATTTCTCAACAAGAAAAATGAAGTTGAAAGGAAGCTACCGGAACTGTTGAAACAACTTCAAATCGAAAAGGAACTCAAAATTGCAAAAATTCGTACGGATAGAGGTATAGAGTTCGTAAACGGCGTGATTCAAGACAACAGCAGCATGTAAGGAATTCTACATCAATTATCAGCTGCAAGAACACCGCAACAAAACGGTGTTGCCGAAAGAAGAAACCGAACACTCAAGGAAGCCGCACGAGTAATGATTACAGCAGCCGACTTACCAAAACGGTTTTGGGCAGAAGCAATTAACACTGCTTGCTACACCCAGAATAGAAGCCTTATCAACAAGCTGCACAACAAAACACCATATGAATTATGGAAAGGGAGAAAAGCTAACCTTAGCTATTTTCATTCTTTTGGATGCAAATGTTTTGTACTCAATAATGGCAAAAGCTATCTGAAAACTTTTGATGAGCGTGTAGATGAAGCTATATTCCATGGATATTCATCTACCAGCAAAGCATTCAGAGTATGGAATAAATCTACAATGGTGGTAGAAGAATCAATCCATGTCGTGTTCGACGAATCGTCAAGAGTCAAGGAATTTGATGATCCAAAAATTGGTAATAATGTTTCAAATAATTTTATTATTACTAATGAAGCTTCAAGAGACAATGTTTTACATGGATTAAAAGATCTCTCAAAAATCATCCACATGATTTAATTATTGGAGACGTGCATGAAGGCGTGAAAACCAGATCAGCCGCAAGAGACGCAATGTTTTCGTGTTTCCTATCTCAAATTGAACCAAAGGAGATAGATGAAGCTTTAAGTGATCCTAGTTGGATTGAAGCCATGCAAGAAGAGCTGAATCAATTCCAAAGAAACGACGTATGGGAGTTAGTTCCAAGACCAGGCAATCACAACGTAATCGGTACAAAATGGGTCTTTCGGAACAAAGCAAACGAAGAGGGCACCATTGTTAGGAATAAGGCAAGACTGGTCGCAAAAGGTTATTCGCAAGAAGAAGAAATAGATTTTGATGAGACTTTTGCTCCAGTGGCAAGATTAGAAGCAATCCGCATTTTCCTAGCATATACAGCGTACAAGAATTTTACAGTCTATCAAATGGACGTAAAAAGCGTGTTTCTTAACGGTTTACTTGAAGAGGAAGTTTATGTTGAGCAACCACCCGGATTTGAGGTAAAAGGTGATGTGGACAAAGTCTATAAACTAAAGAAGGCATTATATGGGTTAAAACAAGCACCTCGAGCTTGGTACGATACCCTGTCAATGTTCTTAATTAATTGTGGTTTTACCAAAGGACTAGTTGACAAAACCTTATTTAGAATTCAAGAAAATAATCATATTTTATTAGTACAAATTTATGTTGATGACATTATTTTTGGAAGTACTGATAAATCTTTATGTGAGAAATTTTCTAAGTTCATGCAGAACAGGTTTGAGATGAGCATGATGGGTGAATTGAACTACTTCCTTGGACTACAAGTTAAACAAATGAAGGAAAGAATTTTCATAAATCAATCCAAGTACACCAGAGACTTGATCAGAAAATTTGGCTTAGAAGGAAAAAGTTCAGTCAAAATTCCCATGAGCACAGCACAGCGATTAGACAAAGATGACGAAGGAACGGACATTGATCCTACGATCTACCGAGGAATGATTGGATCTTTGCTATACCTTACAGCAAGTAGACCGGATATATCTTACTCAGTGGGTGTATGCGCAAGATTTCAATCAAAGCCGAAAAACAGTCATCTTGATGCTACGAAGAAAATCATTCGATATTTTAAAGGAACAATCAATGTTGGATTATGGTATCCAAAGGAAGGTAATTTTGAACTAACCGGATATTTAGATGCAGATTTTGCAGGTTGCAAAATTGATCGTACAAGTACCTCCGGAACGTGCCAGTTCTTAGGGGGAAGGTTAGTTTCATGGTTCAGTAAGAAGCAAAACTCCATTGCAACAAGCACAGCCGAAGCCGAATATATCGGAGCAGGGAGTTTTTGTTCGCAAATTTTATGGATGAAGCAATAGTTGAAGGATTACAGAATAAATTGCGAGGACGTTAGTATTTTCTGTGATAATACTAGCGCGATTGCGATTTCACAAAATCCTGTACTTCATTCACGAACGAAGCATATCGACGTACGACATCATTTTATCCAAGATCACATCGAAAAGAAGGATTTAAGGATAGATCATATCCCTACAGAAAATCAAATCGCAGACATTCTCACAAAACCGTTGTGTGAATCTCGCTTCGCAACCTTAAGGCACGAAATGGGGATGATCGAAATCAGCTAAGTATTTTATTTTATGCCAAGTATTTTATTTTTTTTAACTGCATGTGGCGTGTTCATGTGATCCTAGCTGAAGCTATGTTTTTACTTGTTTCACAAGTGTGCTTTACGTGTTGTTCGCATAGCTCATAAGTATTTAATTTTCACCTGCTTGTGTTTTTACTGTGGTGAGTCACCCCTTACACGTGTGTTTATGCATGCAGTAGAAATGATTATGTTTCTCATGTTTCTTATCTTTTAGATAAAATTGTTTTAGTTGGATAGTTTGGTCTTTTTCGTGTGTCCCTACATGTTTGTACATTCTTTTATTTTGTTTTTAGCATATGATTGCTCTTATGAAATAAATGGTGTTGCACAGTTTTATTTTTGCATGGGACTGTTCACGTGAATAATCTTGAGCTATCCGAGTCAATAAAATACCCGCCTTTTGACCAAGGTTGACCTATAATAGCCGAATCATCCTTTCAAAATTCCAAAAACACCCTTATTCGAACAAGAAAGTGGATCTTTTAATAGAAGGGCATTGTGGTCATTTTACCTTTATCTAGCTTTTATAAATGATCCCTTCTCTCTCCTTCCACCCAAACCCAAATCAACCCAAACCCTTCATCTTCCTCACCACTCTCACTCACCACCATAGCCAAAGAGCTCCAAAATTTCCAAAATCTTACACCAAAAATCCTACCCATTCCAAATCAATTCCATAAATGGATTCTACACAACCCAACTCCCCTATTCAACCCCAACCCATTGAAATAAATTCACATGTCACCAAGGTCACGCAAGGTTACCTACTCGAAAATGGGTATTTTCTCAACAAGGCTAGGGACAAGGATTTTGCTCAAGCATTACTCAATGGAATGGAATAGAGCAATTTATTAAAGGTATGCAACTATCATTTTCAAGGAGCCTTCATAGATGCATCTTTACAGTTTTTCGAGCATGCTACGTATGCAAATGGTGTGATTTCATCTTCTGTTAATGATACTCCTATGGAGGTTGTTGCTAGTGATATTAGAGATGTTTATGCTTTTCCTGAGAATGCTTTGCCTGTTGATGATATTATGTTTGATCATGATGAGTTTTGGAGGGTTGTGCGTGTGAATGAACTGAAAATTATTACATAACAATTCGAATTATCACCATCATGTCAAAATATTATCAACTTACAATATAAAGATAAGCTAAGAATAAATTAAATACCCAACATGCTATTTATCCTTTTTCTTAGCTTACCAAAATCATATTTGTGTTCCAGGTGGTAGAATTTCTGAAAAACCCTACCAATCTTGTAACACTCTGTGGCTTCACGTAAATCATTTGCGGGAAAAACTCCACGCAAATACCACCTTGCGCATTCTCTTGGGTTTCTTTCTTCTTGGTCCAAGATAGCGTCGTGTGTAACTCCAAAGTGATTAGCAAATAAATCCGCCAATCGATCTTCGCGCTCCTGATCGGTCATCGCGGGTGTGTTCGGTTGACTTGCCTGCCTTGGGGCTGTGGATGTAGAAAATGCATTTCCTGCGGGGTTAGCAAAAATTTTAAAACTTGACTTTACACCTTCCCCATGTGTTCGTTCCCCCTATGTAGTTGCGGTGGAACTCGAACCAACTTGGCCAAATTGATTGACCACTCTTCTTCCCCCTGTTTTGGCAGCATCTAATATCCTTGGGAAAAAGTAAGCATCTGTCTTTTGTTGCACCCGTATCTCACGATCAAGGGATAAACTTTCATCTTGCTTTCCTTTGAGTTATTTGATGTCCTTGGCCATATCATGCAACAAATCAACTAGAGAATTGCAAGTGCCATAAATTGTTGCATTTTCTTCTATAACTTTTTGGACTTCTTCATTTTGAATTTTGTAGAAATTGTCAACAATTTTTCTCACTTCTTCCAACTGTTGCATTTGATGCGTATACATGCCCTTCAAAATGGAAACTTCACCTTTTTGAGCTTGAATTATTTCGGCCATGGCAGCTTTGTCTTTTTAAAAATTCACACTCCATTCGGCTTTAAGGGCCGTGATTTCATCACGCATCACCGGATTAATTCTTGCAATTTTCTTTTCCATATCATTCATCTTGTCACTCAAGGCTTGAATTTTATCATTAGTGGCCTTGGTAGAATTTTCCAATCTCTCATTGAAGTCTTCAAATCCATCCTTAATGTGCTCAAAATGTTGCTCCAATTCGGTTCGTAGACTTTCCAAAGTATCATTTTGTGTGCCACTTGAACTCCCAACTTGAACTCCAATTTCCTCCACAACATGCTCTACATGTTGCTCTTCAAGTTGCTATATGGGTTCCTCTACAAGTTGCTCTCCAACTTGCTCCATGGGTGGTTCAACAACATTCTCAAAAGTTGGAATTTCCTCCCTTGTTTCGGCATCCTTCTCAAAATGCACATGAAAATTGCCTTGTTCCTCCTCAATTTCTTCTTCATTTCCACGGGCTAATCCCTCACTTGGAGTGTTTAATCCAACACTCTCAAGAACTTGGCTTAAAGTGGTTCTCGGCTCATCCCTTTCGGCTATACAAACACCTTCGACATCACCATCACGAACACCTTTGGCAACTCCAACAATCTCAAGACTAGTTCTTCCTTGACTAGGCAAATTTAGATCAACAATATTTTCTCTTCTTGGACGGGAACTACCTTCACCTTGTGTCAAACACTCCATTTCCCTCAGCTTTCTCTTTTTATTTCTTTTCAACACAAAGTTGTCTCGAGTCAAGCCCTTAACTGCACCAATCCTCACACCTTTTCTCCTTAAAATCTCACAAACCAAAAGACCGTATCCTACATGGCCTTTAGCCTTAACGAAATGACATAACCTCTCGAACATAGATTTACTCCAATCTACGCTTATCCCGTGAAACACGGCATACATTGCTCGGGCATATTTGAGAGACAATTTGTCATTCCCTCCTAGTAGTTGATACACACACTTCTGTATCACATCCGCCAACAACTCAAATTCCCATCTCAACTCCACTTTGTATCCAGAAAAATCCGGGATAACTTTCAGTTCATTCACACGCACAACCCTCCAAAACTCATCATGATCAAACATAATATCATCAACAGGCAAAGCATTCTCAGGAAAAGCATAAACATCTCTAATATCACTAGCAACAACCTCCATAGGAGTATCATTAACAGAAGATGAAATCACACCATTTGCATACGTAGCATGCTCGAAAAACTGTAAAGATGCATCTATGAAGGCTCCTTGAAAATGATAGTTGCATACCGTTAATAAATTGCTCTGTTCCATTCCATTGAGTAATGCTTGAGCAAAATCCTTGTCCCTAGCCTTGTTGAGAAAATCCCCATTTTCGAGTAGGTAACCTTGCGTGACCTTGGTGACGTGTGAATTTATTTCAATGGGTTGGGGTTGAATAGGGGAGTTGGGTTGTGTAGAATCCATTTATGGAATTGATTTGGAATGGGTAGGATTTTTGGTGTAAGATTTTGGAAATTTTGGAGCTCTTTGGCTATGGTGGTGAGTGAGAGTGGTGAGGAAGATGAAGGGTTTGGGTTGATTTGGGTTTGGGTGGAAGGAGAGAGAAGGGATCATTTATAAAAGCTAGATAAAGGTAAAATGACCACAATGCCCTTCTATTAAAAGATCCACTCTCTTGTTCGAATAAGGGCGTTTTTGGAATTTTGAAAGGATGATTCGGCTATTATAGGTCAACCTTGGTCAAAAGGCGGGTATTTTATTGACTCGGATAGCTCAAGATTATTCACGTGAACAGTCCCATGCAAAAATAAAACTGTGCAACACCATTTATTTCATAAGAGCAATCATATGTTAAAAACAAAATAAAAGAATGTACAAACATGTAGGGACACACGAAAAAGACCAAACTATCCAACTAAAACAATTTTATCTAAAAGATAAGAAACATGAGAAACATAATCATTTCTACTGCATGCATAAACACACGTGTAAGGGGTGACTCACCACAGTAAAAACACAAGCAGGTGAAAATTAAATACTTATGAGCTATGCGAACAACACGTAAAGCACACTTGTGAAACAAGTAAAAACATAGCTTCAGCTAGGATCACATGAACACGCCACATGCAGTTAAAAAAAATAAAATACTTGGCATAAAATAAAATACTTAGCTGATTTCGATCATCCCCATTTCGTCTTCGTTTGCTTTGTTCTAAAAGACCCATTTTGTACCGATTACGTTGTGATTGCCTGGTCTTGGAACAAGCTCCCATACGTCGTTTCTTTGGAATTGATTCAGCTCTTCTTGCATGGCTTCAATCCAACTAGGATCACTTAAAGCTTCATCTATCTCCTTTGGTTCAATCTCAGATAGGAAACACGAAAACATTGCGTCTCTTGCGGCTGATCTGGTTTTCACGCCTTCAAATCACGTCTCCAATAATTAAATCATGTCGATGATTTTTGAGCCATCTTAAATCTGGTTGAAAATTGTTTTGTGAAGTGGGTGGCAAAATGGGTTCATCTTCACGTGTAGAGAGAGAGAGGGAAAATTAGTGGGTTCACTTTGGGTCCCACCACTAATTCCAACTTCCTCCACAACTTCCTCTATAGGTTCCACTCCATCCATTGCATCAACTTCCACTCCAACTTGCTCTACAACTTGCTCTACTTCATTTATTTCATCCCTTGCGCCTGGAGCGCCATTTTGCTCAAAATTGGAATCTTTAATTTCCAGATCTTTTAATCCTTGTAAAACATTGTCTCTTGAAGCTACATAAGTAATAATAAAATTATTTGGAACATTAATACCAATTTTTTGATCATTAATTTCCTTGACTTTTGATGATTCGTCGAACACGACATGGATTGATTCTTCTACCACCATTTAGATTTATTCCATACTCTGAATGCTTTGCTGGTAGATGAATATCCAAGAAATATAGCTTCATCTGCACGCTCATCAAAAGTTTTCAGATAGCTTTTGCCATTATTGAGTACAAAACATTTGCATCCAAAAGAATGAAAATAGCTAAGGTTAGGTTTTCTCCCTTTCCATAATTCATATGGTGTTTTGTTGTGCAGCTTGTTGATAAAGCTTCTATTCTGGGTGTAGCAAGTAGTGTTAATTGCTTCTGCCCAAAACCGTTTCGGTAAGTCGGCTGCTGTAATCATTACTCGTGCGGCTTTCCTGAGTGTTCGGTTTCTTCTTTCGGCAACACCGTTTTGTTGCAGTGTTCTTGCAGCTGATAATTGATGTAGAATTCCTTGGATGCTGCAGTAGTCCTAAACCACGCCGTTTACGAACTCTATACCTCTATCCGTACGAATTTTTGCAATTTTGAGTTCCTTTTCGATTTGAAGTTGTTTCAACAGTTCCGGTAGCTTCCTTTCAACTTCATTTTTCTTGTTGAGAAATATAGTCCATGTGTACCTAGAAAAGTCATTAACAATAACAAGTGTATATTTCTTACCACTCATACTTACTGGGTCTACTGGACCAAATAAATCCATGTGTAGTAGACTAAGGGGTCTTGATGATGATTCATGTGTCTTTGACTTGAATGAAGATTTGATTTGCTTTCATCTTTGACATGCATCGCAAATCTGATCTTTCTTGTAAACTATTTTGGGTAGTCCTTTGACTAGATCATTTGCTGCTAGCTTGTTGATTGTTTTGAAATTCAGATGATTCAGCTTCTTGTGTCATTCCCAGCTTGTAGCATTTGTGTTGTTGGCAACTAAGCATATTGATTCCTTTGTTGTAGACCAATCAACAACGTACATGTTCCTCTTTCTCGTTCCTTGCAGTACAATTTCTCCAGTAGTTTCATTTTTCACTTGACATTTGTCTTTGAAAAATTCCACTAAATAACCTTTCTCCAGTAGTTTCAATTTCCTCCAAAAACTACTTTTGGTCCTTCGATATTTTAAAAATTCACTAGACTAGATTTATTTCCAGTCATGTGATGCGAACATCCACTATCGAAGTACCAAACTTCCTGTAAACAAATTAAACATTTTTAGGTACCCAGATTTGCTTGGGTCCTTGGGGGTTAGTAATTTTTGGTACCCAAATCCACCTTGTCCTTACTGAACCAAGTAAAGGTGATTTGTAACCATTGTTGACATTATAATCATAACTAATTTTGGAAAAGACTTTTGGTGCCCGGTTTTGAAAACTGACTCGATTTTTAGGCACTTGGAAAGAGACCTTAAAGTAATTAAACCTTGATTTTACCCATGGTTTAATTTCTTTGGAATATTGCTCAGAGGGATAAAATCTCCCTGGCCCACCATTCGAAAATCTTCCCTTTTTCAAATGTTGTTTTGCACTAAACTCATTGGAATATTTCCTTAAGGGAACAAAACTTTGCCTTTTCTTTGACTGACTGGGCGAAATGTATTTATAATAAGGTTTCGGCCCAACAGTGCTATTTTTGGCAATTTTTTGATAACCATTTCCTTGTCTCACTTCTCTTGATTTACACTCCTCTTGAAGGTAAATAATTTTAGCCTTCAATTCTTTTACCTCGGACAGAGCATTTTGCAATTTTTCATTTATTTCATCTTTTTCAAGAATCAAAAATTTATTGCGCTCTTCGAGTTGAGAATGAGTGTCCATAACGGTCTGACATTCTCTCATAAATTGAGAGAAAGACTCTCTAGAAAAAGAAGTACTTGCAGAATCAAAAGATTTGGATGTTACCTCATCTTCTTCAACTTCATGCGCCATTAAGCATAAATCTTGAGTTGATGAACTACTTAAAGCATTCATGCAAAATAAAGCATTGTCATCCTTTGAGATGTCACTTTCTTCACTAGATGACTCATCACTATCACTTGACTCAAGTGGGTCACTAATTAATGCTTTTCTTTTGTCTTTCTTGAATCTTCTTTCTTTTGCCTTGGTGTCCTCCTGAGCATTATCACCTTGGTTTTTGCTCACTCTTGAATAAGGACATTCTGCCATAAAGTGTCCTGGCTTTCTACAATTGTAACACAAGTTTGCATCTGGAACATCTTTTTTCGTCCATCTGGGTGTGCTGGCTTGAGGAAAATTTTTGTTGTTCTTTTTCCTCATGAACTTCTTAAATTTCCTAACAAACAAAGCAAAATTTTCATCAGATAAAAATTCACTACTTTCTACTGACCTCGATGTAGACGGTTTTTCGATTACTAGCGCGGTATTTCTTTCTTCGCGTTCTTCGTCTTTTCTTGTCTTCATCTCAAACTCATAAGCTTTTAGATCACTAAAAAGCTTGTCGGTTGTAAGAGTTTTGAGATCCCTATGGTCTCGCATGGCTGTGACCTTCATGTCCCAATTTGACGGTAGTCCATGTAGGATTTTGAGTGATATTTCCTTCTGATCAATCTCCTTTTCAAGATCAGTAATTTCTCCCAAGATTTTAATAAATCTTGCTTCCATTTCGACTATGCTTTCACTATTTAGCATTTTGAAATCCTCAAATTTCTTTAACGCTATTGTGAGTTTGTTCTCCTTTTCTTGCTCGTCTCCTTCGCCCATTTTGACTAGTGTTTGCCAAACATTAGTTTGCGGTTTTGCATTTTCGTACCTTTGGAAACGTTGCATCATCGATAGCTTTGAATAGAATGTCCTTGGCAATGTTGTCCAAATTGTTTCGTTGTCTATCTTCAGGAGTCCATTCCTCTTTGGGTTTAGGAATGTTTTGCGGTGTAGTACTCGTCAGTGCGGTTGCAGTATTGGCTTTAAGAATTTTGATCGGACCGCTGATAATTACTTCCCACATCCCATCGTGTAACGCGAATAAATGAACCTGCATACGTATTTTCTAATCATCAAATTTGTCTAATGAAAATAATAGGTTCGGAGTCAAGTCTCTCTTCATCTTGAAGATTATGAGATCTGTCTAGCAGTCAAATATTGACTCAATAGACAACCGCTCTGATACCACTTGTTGGTCCCGATAGGGTGGGAGAAGTCTAGAGGGGGGGTGAATAGACTTCTCAAACAATTAAAAACTTTATAACACTTCAACCAGAGAGATTTCAAGTGAATAAATTCAACTTGAAATGTGCAGCGGAATATCGTACGGTAAAGTGTTATAAGACGAAACTACGTAAAACTGAAGAGATAACTCGCATGCAATACATTGGAAACTCTTAGAATAGCTCAAAGAACATGTATGCAAAGTTTGAGCCACATGCGAACGTGGGAACACACAAACCCAGATGATATGCTCAACACAGTACGTAAAGGGTTAGTATGTTAAAACATGCAAATATGTAAAGTGCAGTAAAGTAAATGAGAGGCAGAGATTTATAGTGGTTCGGAGATGGTGTAATTCTCCTACTCCACTTCTTCCTTGCTCCAAGGAAGGTTTCCACTATCTTCAATCACCCAGATACAATAGTGAAACTCCCGAGTGCTACGCACAAAGCTACACTCAACCACGAGCTCTTCGCACAAAGCTAAGCTCCCGAGCGCTACGCACAAAGCTACGCTCCCCGAACGCTACGCACAAAGCTACGTTCCTGAACGCTACGCACAAAGCTACGTTCCAACTAAGTGGTTCACACAAAGCTGCACTTAGTTCACCCGAGTGTTACGCACCCAGCTACACTCCTTTCTACCCTCGGTAGAGATACAATTTTTGTTCAAAGAAATAAAGATTTCTTTTTGGTAGACTTGAATTCTCTCGTGTATAGCTCAATATCTCAGCACTCTGTATTTTTCGTTGTAGGTCCGATCGCTGTTATTGCCTCTTCTCAGTTTCGTACTTGTCTTCAAGTCTTCTTGGGCTTCTTATAATTCAAAGAATTATTTGCCCGTTATGAACATTCAAATTTTGAACGTTCACTTGATCTGATTGGTCATTCCAATCTGATCTTGATGGCCATACCTTTTCATTTAATGACCATACCGTTGATCTGATAACTTGCCAATTTGATCTGATAAAATCTCCAATTTTGATCTGCACATTTAATGTAGCTGATAACTTTTGACAAATCACCTCTGTAATTTGCTCACGAAGTCTTCTTTTACGGTTTGATTGATCCTTGAAACTTGTAGCCTCCAATTTTGACTTTGTTGCCTTCTCAGCTTGATATTGCAGACTTTGTATCTTTCAGAGCTTGATATTCTTGACTTTGATCTTGGGCAAGTTGATCTTTCAAAATATTTTTCCGGGTGGCTCTTGCTTGAGTATAAATAATAATCTTCAGAAAATCACCACCTTCAAATTTCTTCTGGTTCAGGACATTACGTACTAAACCCAACTTATTTGACACATGCAAAATATGTCTAAGTATAAGTTGCACTCCAAGTTACTCCATAGCATGCTCCAAAAAGCTTTTCACGCGTGTATGAACAAAGTAGAGATCACGCGCATAAGGTCTTAGCAAACTAGCTCCATGTTGACCTTGACTAGCTCCATGTTGACTTGAGTAGCTCCATAAGTTCCTCTATTGACCAAAAATTAGCTCCAAAGACTTTGGCCGTGTAACTTGCTCCCAAGCTTCTTCCTTAGTAATAAAATGTAGCAAGTAGAATTCAAACGCTGGACCTTTGGATATATGCTCAAGTCTTTAACCATTTATCTGTTTCAGCTAATTCAATCATATCCATCAACCAAATATATTTGATCCTTTATAGCATTGTATTACATAAGGTGTAGAGATAGTGGATCTTGAAGTTCCTCGGCTTTGACTCAACTTCCTCCATGAGTTGCTCCATTGACCCAAAACTTGACTTTGAGCCGTGATAGTATTGACTCCATTCCTTGCTCTCCAAAGCTTAAAATGTCTTTAATAGGATTTGAACTTGAGTTTACTAGCAACAATAAATTGGTCTTGTCCATTGGATCATGTACACTCATGTGTATAATGGAAGCAAATGACTTACAAGAGTCATAATAAAATGAACTCTATAAGACAATAATTCGAACCAAACTATTGTCAAGACTTGTCTTTCGGGTCCAAACTCTACACTCTAAAAAATAAAATAGGGGATTTCTAAAATTACAAATTGGCTCATCAAAACTATTACAATTTTATTCCTAACATATCTACTCGACAATGTGGATTTCTTCAACAAAGCCAGAAATAAGGATTTTGCTCAAGCTTTGCTCACGGGGATGGAACAAAGCAATCTCTTAAAGGTATGCAACTACAAATTTCAAGGAGCTTTCGTTGATGCATCGTTTCAATTTTTCGAGCATGCTTCACACGTGAATGGTGTGATTTCTTCTGTTGTGAATGATACTCCTGTGGAGATAGTTGCTTATGATATTAGAAATGTGTATGATTTTCCTGATAATGCTTTGCCCGTGGATGATGTGATTTTTGATCAAAATGATTTTTGGAAAGTTGTACGTGTGAATGTGTTGAAGGAGGTACCGGATTTTTCTGGGTACAAGAAGGAGTTAAAATGGGAGTTTGAGTTATTATCTGATGCGATTCAAAGGTGTGTATATCATCTGTTAGGAGAAATTGACAAGATGTCTGTGAAATATGCAAGGGCTAATTATGCCGTGTTTAATGGGATTAGTATAGATTGGAGTAGAGCTATTTTTGACAGGTTAAGCACGCTTGTGACTGCAAAAGGCCATGTTGGGTACGACCTTCTTGTATGTGAGATCCTAAGAAGAAAAGACGTGAGGCTTGGTCCGGTTAAGAGTATAACGTGTGACAATTTTGTGCTTAAAAGAGTTAAAAAGAGAAAACCGAGAGAAGTGGCATTGTTAACTCAAGGAGAAGGAAGTTCCCAATCAAAGAGGGCAAATATTGTTGATTTAAATCTTCCAAGTCAAAGGGGAACAAGCCTTGAAGTAGTTGTTCGAGAGGATGTTGTTGGAGCACAAGCCGAGAGGGATGAGCTTAGAACTACCCTTAGTCAAGTCCTTGAAAGTGTGGGGTTGAATACACCAAGTGAAGGACTAGTTCGTGGTGATGAGGAAGCCATTGTAGAAGAAGAGGAGAATTTTCATGTTCATTTTGAGGTTGAGGCCGAAACAGGGCATGAAACATCAAATGTTGGTGATTTTGTGGAGCCACCTATAGAGCTACCCGTGTAGGAACCTTTAGAGCAACCCTTGGAGCAACCTTTGGAGCAACATGAGGAGCATGTTGTAGAGGAAGTTGGTGTGCAAGTGGACAATTCGAATGGCTCTCAAAGTGAGCTTTTGGAGACTCTACGAAGTGACTTGGAGCAACAATTTGAACAAATCAAGGATGGGATGGATGAGTTTAATGAAAGAATTGAAAGTTCTACAAAAGCTACTGATATAGTAAAATACGGGTACGAAGCTAGAACCGGAAAATACGATCTGTTATTGCCTCAAGGATCCAAACCTGGTTTACATGTCAAGTATGGGCTCGAAGAGCTCGGCAGGTCGGCAGTTGGGTTCCCTACTGTCCGAGCTCAGTTCAAGGCTTAGTCAAGAATTGGGGAAAAATCCTCTCTCTCCTCATAAATGCGGTATTTATAAGAGGGAAAAGAGTGAACGCCGGGCCTCTAGCATGGCGGGAACGTGGCGCGCTTGCGCCCGCCTCACTCCCTGCCCAAGCGGGAAGGAGCACGTGGTGGCCTTTGGCAGGCCACGTTAGGGATCGATTGAAGGTACTGTTCCGCCCGTGCCGCTCGACCTCACACTGATCCGCCCGACCAGCCGGCCTCCCGACCTTACGGCTCCCGACCGGTCCGGAGTGTATCCGACCGGTCCGGAGTGTATCCGACCGGTCCTGGACTATATTTACTATCAACTAGCCCCCTCACCCCAAAGCGCGATGTGCGCGAGCGCAGAGGAGCGGTTCAGGGTGAAAAACTATCGTCGATCCGACCATGCTGTCGTTTATCGCAACGGCTTTCCCGCGTGGGTGCACAGGAGCACGGTGAGGACTCATACACGGGCGCAAAACGCCTTGGCGGGAAAACTCTCGAAAAGTAAACCGCCGCTCTCGGGCGACGATTACCCTTCCACGCCCCACGCCTATAAATAGCCGTCCCTCACTTCGACGCCTACTTCCGCCACCACAGCTATCCGGAGATCAGAGCTTCCCAAGAGAAAACAAAGGCCATCGTTGTCTACACCGCAAAGTACTCACACCCATCCGTCGTTTTTACACTCGGTAAGTACTCTATCCCTTATCCTTTGACAACATAGACCCCATAATCTAGGTCGGCTACCGCGTCAAATAGCTGAACCCCGATCCCTTCGCTTAAATAGGAATTAGGATGTCAGATTCAGACAGCTAGAACGTATCTGGTCGGGATTATGATGAGGGCGACGAAGCGGGGCACTAAAGTTTTTCTCCTTCGACGGGAGGTTCCACCTTCGACCAGATCGACGAGGTGGAGCACGTTTCTGCCAACACCGAAGAGAAGGAGGGGCCGGCGCGGACCCTGCTGTAACACCCCGTAAATTCGTTCGAGCCGTAAGACCGATAATTAATTCCTTGGGCAATTTATTTATTTTAATTGGGCTAGTTCTTCCAATTTCATATATATATATATATTTCTTGAGCCTAAATTAATTATTCTAATCAAGAGCCCAATTCTTGAATTTATTCTTATAAGGGATTTCATTCAATTTGGATCCTTACAGTTCTTATAAATTGAAAGTATTCTTACAATGGCCCAATTTCTTAATAATATATAAGTATAATGTCTTTAAGACATCTTATGGGCTTCCTTTATTCTAATGTATATATTTAATTGTAAGAGATGAATTTCTTAGCCCAACTAATTAATCTTGTACATATTATATTCTTGTAAGTATATATAATATAAGAATGGAGCCCATTTATTATTAAGTCTTTCACCCTAATATAATATATGTATTGTAGTATATATATTCAAGACTAAAAATCCCTAAAGGTTTTCACTCTCTCTCTCTTCCCTACTCCTACACTCACACGCCATTTTCCTCTACAATTTCTCCAAATTTGATCTTCATTTCTCCTTCAAGTTTTCAAGTCAAGATTGCTCCTTTAGGCTTGTTTGAGTTTGGGTAAGTGCATCTAGCTAAGAATATTCATTGCATCTTATAGTCTTAGTGATCTTTATGCAAGTTCTTATGTTTTCTTTTGGGGTTCTTTGGGTAAAAGATGATCAAGAAGGTGGTGGGGCTTTGTGAGCTTTGTTGAGGCTTTGCTTGGTTGGAAAGAGCTTCAAAAGGTAACCACTATGTCCATCAAAATCTATTTTTACACTCTCATTCTATATGATATTATTTGGTGTTGGAAATCCTGAAATTTCTTGGTTATTAGCCCTATTCTTGGTTGTGTTTGATGGATTTCATGATCTTGTGTCTTGATCTTTTGCCTAATGTTGTTATGAACATTTATTGGTTGGATTTCCATAATTTTTGGCCTCTGATTAGATGAAATGTTGGTCTCTGGGAGTCCGATTCCAGAGACTGTTTTGGTTGTTGTTGTCTGTTTGTTTCCCCTTTTGTTCTGAATATTGTTGGAGTGTTTTGTTGGGTATTTTCACATGTCTTTGGAGTAATTATTCCTGCCTTTTGTTGGGTATTTTACCATGCCTTTGGAGTATTGATTCATGTCTTTTGGTTCCTCTTCTGTACTCATGCTTTGTTGATTCCTTGAATTCATTACCTGGGAGTTGGTTTGTGTTCATAGATGAGATGAACACTTTGGTTGGTTGTTTTTGGGTTGAGTTGGAGTATGAGTATGTGGTGGTAGATTCTTTGGTATCTTTTGGAGGTTGATGGGTGAACTAATTGTGCTACTATTGACTATATTGACTATATTTGGACTCCGGTCCCTGTGATTGGACTTCGATCCCTGTGATTGGACTCCGGTCCCTGTGATTGGAATTCGGTACCTGTGATTGGACTTCGGTCCCTGTGATTGGACTTCGGTCCCCGTGATTGGACTTCGGTCCCTATGATTGGGTTTTTACCCCTGCGTACCTAACTTCTAACTGTGGTTGGGTTTTGGTATGATGGATGGTATGAGGGTTTGGAGGTTGGAGTTGGGAGTTCTTTCTTGGTTTATGTATTCGTGAGTTCCTTGGGATTATTCGGTTAATTCGTACTTCGGTTGATATCTTGTTGTTCCTTGTTATGGGTGGTTGGTTCCTTTATGGTTGTTGTTCAGTTGGTATCTTGTTTATGGATTCGTTGTCTTATACTTTCGTTGTTGAATATTGGTTTCGTTTGGATGAGTCTTGGTTTATGATTCGTTCAGTTTATTGTTGTTGAGTATCCGTTTTGAATTAATGAATAGTTTGTTGGTGTTTATATTCTATACGGGTGTGTAAACCTATTTACAAGCTTATGTATATCTATACTTCCTTGCGGGTGTGAATGGTGGTTGCTTAGCAGTCTTTTGCTAATGGTTCTTTGTGTGTTTTCCAGGTTTACATTAAAGTCTATGCGCGAGCGCGATAGAGTATACCTATCTGAGGACGCGTAGACTAGATGTTCTGTTTGTAGACTTGTGTTTTGGGCCTGTGTGCCTTTATGAGATGTTATATACTCTTGGTTAGTTGTTGGATGTTTTGAGACATGATTTGAGGATTCTTATCTATGCATTACAGTTCAGTTCTTATGGTTAGCCTGTGCATCTAGGCTGTGTTTTCTTACCTAGATGTGGCATGATGCCCCTTAGGTTTTAAATTCGCTTCCGCTATGTTATGTTTTTGGTTGAGATAGGCAGCTGTTGTGTTGAGTTTTATCTATCTCAGCTTGTGAAAGGTTGGGGTGTCACACCTGCCTTCTCCCGAGGATGTCAGCACGTCAAGCCGAGGCAAATCGCCGCAGGTAGTGGTCTCAGCACTATTTCCTCATCTCAGCCCCCAAACCGTGGAGGACGTGGCTTCGTCGTTACGTCGGGGGGGCGCTCCCAGGGAACTACGCGCCTCAGGGCGGATCTCGGGCCTTGAGGCCTCATCCCGACCACATGCTCTCCCGGCTCCGGGCGAAGCGAGTTCGTCGACGCCAAACCCTCACCGACCGTCGGCGTTACCCGCACCTGCCGTGGCTAGCTCGTCAGCACCAGACCCCACAGAAGCCGAACCGACAGACGATGAGCCTTCCACGACCCGGAAGAAAATGCTCTTCCTGAACACTGAGGTTGTCCAGCAGCATAAATGTCTGCTTACTCGCGCTGAAACCGACGAAATCCACGCGCTGTTACGTGGTCGGGTGCCATTCAAGGTCAGCCGTTCGCTCGGCAATGTGATTGATCGGCATGTCGATGATTGGCTCGGGATCCACTTAGATTCCCTGAAAGCGCCGTTGACCTTCCCCTTCTCTCCTTTCCTTCTTGCCTTTCTGAGGTACTACAAGGTTCTTCCCGGGCAGATCATCCTGAACGCCCACCGGATGATCGCATGCTTCCCTCAGATCTGCGCTCGGCACAAACTGGTGTGCACCGTCGAGCTGTTTAACTTCCTATACGCCGTCAGACCTCTTTCGGCAAAGCACGGTGGAGGTTATCTAATGCTCCAATCTCGGAGGCACCACTACACTCTTACCAACGTCCCTGATAGCAATAAGGGGTGGAAGAACCGGATACTCTCGGTCGAGTATAAGTGGAAGCTACCGGTCCCCCGAGTATGGTCCACTCACATTACCGAGCATAGTTTCCCAAAGCAGACCCGGGCCCTGACCGACGCAGCCGCGAAGATTTCCTCGGAGGTGTACGACTACCTTATCTTCCGCACCCCCGAGGAATACAAGCAAGCCAACTTCGAGCCCTAGACTACGGCCAAAGCGAGAAGTACGAGCCAAAGCCGATCGCCTCTCGAACTACTAAGGTTTCTTCAGCCGAGCCGAGTCAAGGTCATCGAAACTGCTTTTGCCCATCCCCAAGTCCTTTGGATCGGGGTTTTGCGGTCCGACCATCCGAACTAACCCTTTTTCTTTTACTTGTCCAGACATGGCGCCCGACAAGGCTTTTGTTGCTCCAGCAGCTGCCCCCCGCCCCAAATCCAAGGTGGCCCTAGGGGCAAAGAGAGCTGCCGCCAAGGCTACCGTCGATCCCCCGGCCACCAACATTTCCGCCCCGGTCCCGATTGACACCTCATCGGGTGGCGGCGCAGCCTCCGACCTCCAGGTCTCTCACGGCCAAAGCAGGCGAGGAAAGGAAAAGCGGCAGAAGCCCGAGGTTGAGGAAGTTCTCACCCTCAAGCACACAAAGCGCTCTTCTGGCAGCCGACCGTCCGAGCTTCAGGAAGGCCTACGCGAAAGGGACGCGTTGGCTGCCACCCTCGTCGACCAGATCAGAGACAAGGTGCCTGGCATAGAGACCATCATGGGTGGTCGTGCAACCGCCTCGGGGAGCAGATCGCAGAGGATATTCTCCGGGTAAGTTTATCGGCTTATCAAAATTCTACACCCCTCGCTCGGATAAAGATATCTGACCCTTTTGCCTTCTCAGCTGACTCACACGACGACCGACCTCTTCTGTCTGGCTCGGGCCCTGGAGGGTATCCGAGACAAGGAGGTTGAGCCGCTCCAAGAGCAGGTCTCCTCGGCCGAGAAGAAGATCCAGGAGCTGGAGAAAGAGCTCGCGGCCGCTGAAGGTCGGGCCGAGAAGGCAGAGAAAAACCTCACCGCGGCTGAAAGTCGAGCCGAAAGGGCGGAGCAAGCCGAGAAGGAGGCCATCGAGAAGATGAAGGACGCTAGTAGCCTCGCTCGGTTCCTATGCACCGATGAGGCTATAGCTAAGGAGTTCCTCACTGCCTTTATCAACACGGAGGTCGGGGACCGGCTCGTGTGGGTCTACGGGCAATGGGCTTTCTCCTCCGGCTGCCGAGCCATACAAGAACAGGTCCACACGGCCCTGACCGAGGGCCTTGAACAGACCGACCTCCCAGAGGTGCTAGCCCTACTTCCCGACGAAGTGGCCGACCCCGGCCCCAAGCCTTACTCCGAGCCAGGCCCCTCGAAGTGATTGGCCGGCTGAAAAAAAATCTTTGTAATGTTTTGAACTGGCGGAGCTCGGCCCGCTCTTGTGCCGAGAATTCTGAACAATTTATTCTAATGATATTCTCTTTTCAGTTTCAAGCATCGGGCATTTTATTTTAGGCCCGAAAGATCGGGCACCTTACTCTTGAGATGGGCACCTTGCTCCCATCGGCCTCAAAGGCCATATGATCGGGCACCTTACTCTTGAGATGGGCACCTTGCTCCCATCGGCCTCAAAGGCCATAAGATCCGGCACCTTACTCCCGTTGGCCTCAAAGGCCATAAGATCGGGCACCTTACCCCCGAGATGGGATCCTTGCTCCCATCGGCCTCAAACGCCATGCGATCAGGCACCTTACTCCCGAGATGGACACCTTGCTCCCATCGGCCTCAAAGGCCATACGATCGGGCACCTTACTCCCGAGATGGGCACCCTGCTCCCATCGGCCTCAAAGGCCATAAGATCGGGCACCTTATTCCCAAGATGGGCACCTTGCTCACTTCGGCCTCAAAGGCCATGCGATCGGGCACCTTACTCCCGAGATGGGCACCTTGTTCCCATCGGCCTCAAAGGCCATAAGATCGGGCACCTTACTCCCGTTGGCCTCAAAGGCCATAAGATCGGGCACCTTACTCCCGAGATGGGCACCTTGCTCCCATCGGCCTCAAAAGCCATGCGATCGGGCACCTTACTCCCGAGATGGGCACCTTGCTCCCATCGTCCTCAAAGGCCATACGATCAGGCACCTTACTCCCGAGATGGGCACCTTGCTCCCATCTGCCTCAAAGGCCATAAGATCGGGCACCTTACTCCCGAAATGAGCACCTTGCTCCCATCGGCCTCAAAGGCCATGCGATCGAGCACCTTACTCCCGAGATGGGCACCTTGCTCCCATCGGCCTCAAAGGCCATACGATCGGGCACCTTACTCCCGAGATGGGCACCTTGCTCCCATCGGCCTCAAAGACCATATGATCGGGTACCTTACTCCCGAGATGGGCACCTTGCTCCCATCGGCCTCAAAGGCCAAAAGATCGGGCACCTTACTCCCGAGATGGGCACCTTACTCTCATCGGCCTCAAAGGCCATAAGATCGAGCACCTTACTCCCGAGATGGGCACCTTGCTCCCATCGGCCTCAAAGGCCATAAGATCGGTAAATTAGGGTGGTGATTTCTGAATCAGCCAAAGCAAACGATTTTCATTCAACCAACACGGTTATTACAAAGGGCTTCTTCTGGCCCGACTACATCCCTACCGACCCTAACTACTGATGGAACAAGACTAGATGCTCCGAGTTCCAAATTCGATCCACCGGTTTTCCAATAGTGGTTTCCAACTTGTACGTGCCGGGTCGGATTACGGCAGAGATGACATAAGGAACTTCCCAGGTTTGTGCAAACTTGTCGGACTCATTCAGTCGGCTGGCCTTTCACTCTCGGAGAACATAGTCCCCGACCTGAAAATATCTCGGTCGGACTCGGAGGTCACGAGTCTACTTTATCTTCTTCTGATATTCGACTATTCTTCGGGCCGCGACCTCTCTTTTTTCTTCCAAGGCATCCAGCTCCGCGACCATCATTCGCCCGTTGTCATCCTCAGCATAGCCCCGTTCTCGTGAGGTCGGGATCCATGCTTTGATCGGCAAACGTGCTTCAGCCCCGTAGACCAGCGCAAAAGGGGTCTCTTTGGTAGCCTCCCGGGGGTCGTCCGGTACGCCCACAGTACATACGGCAGCTCATCAGCCCAGCTCCGACCGGCATCAAATAGCTTCTTCTTTAACCCATCCAGGATTGTGCGGTTCGCGTTCTCCACTTGCCCATTTCCTTGGGGGTACGCTACGGATGACCGGATAGACTTCGTGTCGACCGTAGCTAAGAAGTTTTGAAAATACTGGCTCTCGAACTGCCTTCCGTTATCTGTGATCAGGTGCACGTAGACTCCGAATCGGGCAATGATGTTTCTCCACACAAAATGTGCACACTGTTGGGCTGTTATGGTCGCCAAGGGTTCCGCCTCGATCCACTTTGAGAAGTAGTCGGTGGCCACTATCACGAACTTCTTCCGAGCTGCCAACATAGGGAACGGCCCTATGATATCCACCCCCCAGCGGGCGAATGGGATCGTTGTGTTGATAGTAAATATAGTCCAGGACCGGTCGGATACACTCCGGACCGGTCGGGGGCTGGAAGGTCGAGAGACCGGCTGGTCGGGCGGATCGGTGTGAGGTCGGGCGGCACGGGCCGAACAGTACCTTCAATCGATCCCTAACGTGGCCTGCTAAAGGCCGTCACGTGCTCCTTCCCGCTTGGGCACAGAGTGAGGCGGGCGCATGCGCGCCACGTTCCCGCCATGCTGGAGGCCCGGCGTTCACTCTTTTCCCTCTTATAAATACCGCATTTATGAGGAGAGAGAGGATCTTTTCCCCAATTCTTGGCTAAGCCTTGAAGTGAGCTCGGACAGTAGGGAAGCCCACACTGCCAACCTGCTAAGCCCTTCGAGCCCATACTTGACATGTAAACCTGGTTTGGATCCTTGAGGCAATAACAGATCGTATTTTCCGGTTCTAGCTTCGTACCCGTATTTTACTATATCATTTTTGGCGCCGTCCGTGGGGACCGCGACTTAAAAGCGATAGTTTGCGGTAGCCGGTCCCTCCATGCATCCGAACATGGATTTCTTCGATAACCAAGAAGCTAACGATAACTACGATCGCTGTTCTCACTTGAGCTCCCGGATGGATCCCAACAACATGGTCGGGGTGCCGCCGCCGGAGGCGGTGAACGCCATCCACCAAGACATTCCCTTCCCGATCCCTAGGGGCTCGGTCCCTTACCAGTACCCCATGCCTGGCGAACCGATGTCGTATCAGTATCCGATAGATTCGACCATGCAATGGTGGCAAACTTCGCCGAGATTCTATCCGCAGTCGTACATGTATCCACCTATGCAGCCGATGTATCCTACCATGCATGTTAGGCCGGACGCGACGACTGCCGAGGCAACCCCTGTAGTCCCACCCGTTCTGCACCGTTCGCAATCCGAGCGTAGATTCCGTGGTTCCGAAACTACGCCCACGGCACCGGCTCGGAGGCCAGTGTTGTCTCGGTTTAGTACGTCTGACCGGCCTAGGGGGTGCTTCAGCTGGATACATCGCTAACCAGCGCTTTCGACCAGATCGACAACCCCGATCTCCGACCTCGCGGACGAGCCACCTAAGGACCCCAACCGATGAGCATCTCGGCGACCAGCCATTCAAGCGAGACGAGCTCTTCACATACAAAGCCAAAGAAAGACCGTCAAGCTGGGACCAGTCGAGGCTTAGCTCGGGGGGTGTTGGACCAAGTCCGAGCAGAGTTCAACAAATGGAAGAAATAACAAACTGAGGCCGGCCCGAGGGGGATGGAGAGCAATCTGCTCCGAGCGCCATTTGTTCAGGATATTATGGATCAGCTGTATCCCATGGACCTCCGTGTGCCGGGGAGTAAAGACTACTCTGGGCGAACCGATCCGGAAGAGCACATTAACTCCTATCACGAAAACATGCTTATGATGGGAGTGTCAGACGCGGTGATGTGCCGAGCTTTTTACTCGACTCTGTCAGGTCGGGCGGCTGAGTGGTTCGCGTCTCTTGAACCAAGATCCATCGCCGATTTTGCCGAGCTAGCGAGGAAGTTTATTCACTGCTTCGCCATCTCGAGGGCTGCCAAGAAACACTTCACTTCTTTGGAAAAGGCTAAGCAACGCGAGGGCGAGTCTATAGCCCTCTTTAGCGAACGGTGGAAGGCGGCCGTAGCGGAGATAGAGCCGGTAGACGATCGCACTACGATCAACCTACTGCTCTCTGCGCTACGGGCGGGGCCTCTGTACCAGGACCTCGTTCTTAATCAACCAAACACCTACGAGGAGGCCCTGAGAAGGATGACTAACCACGCGATAGTTGAAGAGGCCAATGTCGCCAAGCGTATGCAGGCCCTGAGACGACAACCCGACCCCAGAAGGAAGGATCAGGATGAGAATCCGGTCTACACAACCCCTGTCCAACTCCCGGCCCCGGCAAGGGACGGCCCCGACAAAGACAAGTACTGCGCCTATCACAGGAATCGGGGTCACGAAACCGACGAGTGCCATGTCTTGAAGGGGCTGATTGAAGACCTTTTGCGGTCAGGAGAACTGGCGCAATTTGCTGCTGAGAATAAAAAGACCCGACGCCGAGGGTGGAAGAAATACTTCAAGAAGTCTGACAAAGAGAAAAAAGATAAGGGGCCCGAACCCGACCAAGACCCTCCGGTCGCTGGATCGAAGCAGATCGTTCATGTTATCTTCGACGGGCCGGAGGGGGGAGATGATCCAGATCGCCGGCGAGCTTGGTCGAGGGACCTACTCGTGTGCTCGATCAGCACCCACCAACCCGAGAAGAGAATGAAGGACGAGCCAATAACCCTCACTGACCGAGACCTCCCCCTCGGAGGAGATCAGTCCGCCGAGGCATTAGTCATCACCGTTGACATCTGCGGAGCTGAGGTCCGAAGAGTGATGGTAGATACCGACAGCAGCGTTAATGTGTTGTACTTGGATGCCTTCGAGAAGCTGAAAATCGAAATATCAGCCTTGACGCCGATCCGAACGCCGCTATCGGGCTTCACGGGCGACCTGATCCATCCAGAAGGAATGGTCGTCCTCCCTATGGAGGTCAGGGTCTATCCGCGGATCTTGAAGGTGGAGATGGAATTCATTGTCGTCAATCTGGCGTGCGTACACAACGTTATCTTGGGCCGACCAGGAATAGCCTAGATGAAGGCCATCATCTCCATGCCACATCTGTGTATGAAGTTCGCAACCCCGGAAGGCGTTGGAAAGGTTCGGGGAGACCCACGATCGGCGAGGATATGCTATGTTCGGGCAGTAGAGAAACAAGCGGCGAGCACGTCTCGCGTAAAAACCATTGCCCGTCGAAAAGATGAAGAGAAGAAAGAACAGCCTGGGCCATCCGAGCCTGTTGAAGAAGTGCCCTTGGATTCAGATCGGCCTAAACGATGCGTTAAAATTGGAACGTCTCTATGCCTGGACCTCAAGCGATCGATCCTTACAGTGTTGCGAGAATTCGCTGACATCTTCGCTTGGGGCTCGGAGGACATGCCTGGAATTGATCGAGCCGTGAACTGCCACCGGTTGTCCGTCAGCCCGACCCTCAAGCCTGTCAAACAGAAACAGAGGCATTTGTCCGTCGACCGACGGGAGTTCGTCAAGGGGGAAGTCAAGGCCTTGCTCTCGGCGGGTCACATCCGAGAGGTTACGTACCCGGAATGGGTCGCAAATGTAGTCTTAGTGCCCAAGCCCCCGACTTGGCGTATGTGCATCGACTACACCGACCTGAACCGCGCTTGCCCCCTCGACCCGTATCCACTCCCGAGCAAGCTTTTGGAGACTATTGTAGGTACGAGTACGGGTATGGGTATTAGCCTATAAAAAGGTACTCTAACCCTTCATGTAAGGGGCTTTTGGGTCTCTCCTTTTACTCTCTCTACTTCTCTCTACAACAACACCCCAATAATCCTCTCTATTTTCTGGAATGCAAGAACAATGAATAAGATAGTTTCTTGGGGTTAAATTCTTCCCTTTGCTCGATACTTTATATTTATTGTTATACAATTGTTTCTGGCAAGGCTCGCACGCTCGGACGAGGTTGTCACAGTCGATTTGGATTGAAGGCCAGTAATAGCCCATAAGCATGATCCGGCGTGCGCGCGACCTGCTCCCCTGATGAGCCGAGCACAATCCCGAGTGTAGCTCCTTCAAGACGATATCGGCCTCGAATGCGTTCAGGCATCTCATCAATGGGCCCCTATAAGATCGGCGATACAGGCGGTCGTCTACGATCTGGAACCTGGGCGCTCGGAGCCTCACCTTCCGTGCTCGGTCTTCTTCTTGAGGCATTTTTCCATCCTGAAGGTACTCTTTGAGGTCAGTTATCTACGGGTCTTGTTCGACTTCGACCGGCCCGACCTCCAGCGGCTGTATGCACGGAGCGAGTGCTTCTTCAATGCGAGCAATCTTTGAAATGGTCTCGGGAGCCTCATGCACCAACCGTGATAACATATCCGCATCAGCATTGTCAGCCCTGGGAATGTGGCTGAGTTGGTGGGCTTCGAATTGTCTTAGGGTGTCCAGCGCCCGATTTCTATACATTGTCAACTTGTCGCCTTTGGTGATGAATTCACCGTTAACCTGTCCGACGACCAGGGCGGAATCCGTTTGAGCTCGGATAAACTCGGCCCCGAGCTGTCTTGCTCGTTGTAGTCCGGCAATCAGTGCCTCGTACTCGGCCTCATTATTGGTCGACGAGAAGCGGAACACAATGGCATAGTAAACCTTAAAGCCCTCGGGAGTGGTAATGACTATCCCCGCTCCAACTCCCTTCTTCCCACTAGATCCATTTGTACTTACTTCCCACCACTCGGGGGGTTGGAGATCATTCTGGTCGGTTCCGGTGTCTCGTGCGGTGCATTCTACCATGAACTCGGCTAAGGCCTGGGCTTTGATGGACGGTTGGGGTTTATATTCCAGAGCGAACTGCGTCAACATCATCGCCCATTTGACCAGACGTCCTGAAGAAGTCAAGGTCTTGAGAATGGCCCCGATCGGCTGATCTGTCAACACACGGACATTCCGACCTTGGAAATAAGGCGTCAAACATTTTGCCGCGACAACTAGCGCGAACACCACCTTCTCAAGTTGGGTGTATCGGAATTCCGGTCCTTGGAGGGCATGGCTCACATAGTATACCGGTCTCTGTACTCCCTCGCCGTCAATTCGGCATAGTACTGCACTGACGGCCCGATTTGAAACAGCAAGGTACACTTCCAGGTCTTCCAAGGCTCAGGCTTGGACAGAACGATCGGAGATGCTAAATAAGCTTTCAGGTCTTCGAACGCCGCCCGACTGTCATCATCCCAGATAAATCCATGGGACTTCTTCAAAATCTTGAAGAAGGGGTGAGCTCGATCTGCCATCTTGGAGAGGAATCGGCTGAGCGCCGCCAGTCGGCCTGTGAGTTGTTGCACTTCCCTGATGCTGGTCGGTGGCTTCATATCCAAGATAGCCTGAATCTTGGCCGGATTCGGCTCTATCCCTCGTTTAGTCATCATGTAGCCCAAAAATTTTCCCGTTTGCACTGCAAAGGTGCATTTCTTCCGATTCAACCTCAGTCGGTGATTACGCATAACTTCAAAGCAGGCACGGAGATGGTCAGCATGGTCGGCGCGAGCAGCGCTCTTGACGAGCATATCATCAATATAGGTTTCCATCGTCCTCCCCAGTAATCCGCCGAACACCGAGTTGATCATTCGCTGGTATGTGGCCCCCGCGTTCTTCAGCACAAAGGGCATTACTCGGTAACAGTATAACCCATCCGGCGTTACAAACACGGTCTTCTCCTCATCTGCCTCGGACATCATGATCTGACGGTACTCTTTAAAGGCGTCCATAAAGCTCATAAGCTCTGCTCCCGCTGTCTCGTCAACCATCTGATGGATGCTCGGGAGTGGATACGGGTCGAGGGGGCAAACGCGGTTCAGGTCGGTGTAGTCGATGCACATACGCCAAGTCGGGGGCTTGGGCACTAAGACTACATTTGCGACCCATTCCGGGTACGTAACCTCTCAGATGTGACCCGTTGAGAGCAAGGCCTTGACTTCCCCCTTGACGAACTCCCGTCGGTCGACGGACAAATGCCTCTGTTTCTGTTTGACAGGCTTGAGGGTCGGGCTGACGGACAACCAGTGGCAGATCACGGCTCGATCAATTCCAAGCATGTCCTCCGGGCCTCAAGCGAAGATGTCAGCGAATTCTCGCAACATTGTAAGGATCGATCGCCTGAGGTCCAGGCATAGAGACGTTCCAATTTTAACGCATCGTTCAAGCCAATCTGAATCTAAGGGCACTTCTTCAACAGGCTCGGATGGCCCAGGCTGTTCTTCTTTCTCTTCATCTTTTCGACGGGCAATGGTGTTTACGCGAGACGTGCTCGCCGCTTGTTTCTCTACTGCCTGAACATAGCATATCCTCGCCGATCGTGGGTCTCCCCAAACCGTTCCAACGCCTTCCGAGGTTGGGAACTTCATACACAGATGTGGCATGGAGATGATGGCTTTCATCTAGGCTATTCCTGGTCGACCCAAGATAACATTGTGTACGCACGCCAGATTGACGACGATGAATTCCATCTCCACCTTCAAGATCCGCGGATAGACCCCGACCTCCACAGGGAGGACAACCATTCCTTCTGGATGGATCAGGTCGCCCGTGAAGCCCGATAGCGGCGTTCGGACCGGCGTCAAGGCTGATATTTCGATTTTCAGCTTCTCGAAGGCATCCAAGTACAACACATTAACGCTGCTGCCGGTATCTACCATCACTCTTTGGACCTCAGCTCCGCAGATGTCTACGGTGATGCTAATGCCTCGGCGGACTGGTCTCCTCCGAGGGGGAGGTCTCGGTCAGTGAAGGTTATTGGCTCATCCTTCATTCTCTTCTCGGGTTGGTGGGTGCTGATCGAGCACACGGGCAGGTCCCTCGACCAAGCTCGCCGACAATCTGGATCATCTCCCCCCCTCCGACCTGCCGAAGATAACATGAACGATCTGCTTCGATCTAGCGGCCGGAAGGTCTTGGTCGGGTTCGGGCCCCTTATCTTTTTTCTCTTTGTCAGACTTCTTGAAGTATTTCTTTCACCCTCGGCGTCAGGTCTTTTTCTTCTCAGCAGCAAATTGCGCCAGTTCTCCTGAGCGCAAAAGGTCTTCAATCAACCCCTTCAGGACATGGCACTCGTCGGTTTCGTGACCCCGATTCCTGTGATAGGCGTAGTACTTGTCTTTTTCGGGGTCGTCCCTTGCCGAGGCCGGGAGTTGGATCATATTGCAAGATTGAGCATACTCCAAGATTTCCCCGACCGGTCTTGACAGGGGTGTGTAGATCGGATTCCCATCCTGATCCTTCCTTCTAGGGTCGGGTTGTCGTCTTAGGTCTTTCCGACATTGTCCTCCAGACTCCTGCATACGCTTGGCGGCATTGGCCTCTTCAGCTATCGCGTGGTCAGTCATCCTTCTCAAGGCCTCCTCGTAAGTGTTTGGTTGATTAAGAACGAGGTCCTGGTACAGAGGCCCCGCCCGTAGCGCAGAGAGCAGTAGGTTGACCGCAGTGCAATCGTCTACCGGCTCTATCTCCGCTACGGCCGCCTTCCACCGTTCGCTAAAGAGGGCTATAGACTCACCCTCGCGTTGCTTAGCCTTTTTCCAAAGAAGTGAAGTGTTTCTTGGCTGCCCTCGAGATGGCGAAGCGGTGAATAAACTTCCTCGCTAGCTCGGCAAAATCGGCGATGGATCCTGGTTCAAGAGACGCGAACCACTCAGCCGCCCGACCTGACAGGGTCGAGTAAAAAGCTCGGCACATCACCGCGTCTAACACTCCCATCATCAGCATGTTTCCGTGATAGGAGTTAATGTGCTCTTCCGGATCGGTTCGCCCAGAGTAGTCTTTACTCCCCGGCACACGAAGGTCCATGGGATACGGCTGATCCATAATATCCTGAACAAATGGCGCTCGGAGCAGATTGCTCTCCATCCCCCTCGGGTCGGCCTCAGCTTGTTCTTTCTTCCATTTGTTGAACTCTGCTCGGACTTGGTCCAACACCCCCCGAGCTAAGCCTCGACTGGTCCAGCGTGACGGTCTTTCTTTGGCTTTGTATGTGAAGAGCTCGTCTCGCTTGAATGGCTGGTCGCCGAGATGCTCATCGGTTGGGGTCCTCGGGTGGCTCGTTCGCGAGGTCAGAGATCGGGGTCGTCGATCCGGTCGAGAGCGCTGGTTAGCGATGTATCCGGCTGAAGCACCCCTTTAGGCCGGTCAGACGTACTAAGTCGAGACAACACTGGCATCCGAGCCGATGCCGTGGGCGTAGTTTCGGAACCACGGGATCGACGCTCGGATTGCGAGCGGTGCAGAACGGGTGGGACTGCAGGGGTTGTCTCGGCAGTCGTCGCGTCCGGCCTAACAGGCATGGTAGGATACATCGGCTGCATAGGTGGATACATGTACGGCTACGGATAGAATCTCGGCGAAGTTGGCCACCATTGCATGGTCGGATCCATCAGATACTGATACGGTATCGGTCCGCCAGGCATGGGGTATTGGTAAGGGATCGAGCCCCCAGGGATCGGGAAGGGAACGTCTTGGTGGATGGCGTTCACCGCCTCCGGCGGCGGCACCCCGGCCATGTTGTTGGGATCCATCTGGGAGCTCAAGTGAGAACGGCGATCATAGTTATCGTTAGCTTCTTGGTTATCGAAGAAATCCATGTTCGGATGCATGGAGGGACCGGCTACCGCAAACTATCGCTTTTAAGTCGCGGACCCCACGGACGGCGCCAAAAATGATATAGTAAAATACGGGTACGAAGCTAGAACCGGAAAATACGATCTGTTATTGCCTCAAGGATCCAAACCCGATTTACATGTCAAGTATGGGCTCGAAGGGCTTGGCAGGTTGGCAGTGGGCTTCCCTACTGTCCGAGCTCACTTCAAGGCTTAACCAAGAATTGGGGAAAAGATCATCTCTCTCCTCATAAATGCGGTATTTATAAGAGGGAAAAGAGTGAACGTCGGGCCTCCAGCATGGCGGGAACGTGGCGCACATGCGCCCGCCTCACTCCGTGCCCAAGCGGGAAGGAGCACGTGACGGCCTTTGGCAGGCCACGTTAGGGATCGATTGAAGGTACTGTTCGGCCCGTGCCGCCCGACCTCACACCGATCCGCCCGACTAGCCGGCCTCCCGACCTTACGGCCCCCGACTGGTCCGGAGTGTATCCGACCGGTCCTGGACTATATTTACTATCAGCTACTAATGACAAGATTCAAGCTTTAAGTGAAAAAATGGTGGAGATGGAAAAGAAAATTGCTAGGATTAGTCCGGTCATGCGAGATGGGATCACGGTCTTGAAGGCCGAATGGAGTGTAAACATTCAAAAGGACTAACATCTATGGCCGAGATCATCCAAGCACAAAAAGGCGAGGTTACCATTTTGAAAGGCATGTACACGCACCAAATGAAATAGTTGGAAAGCTTGAAGAAAACAGTTGAAAATTTTAGTAAAATTCAAGGTGAGGAGATCCAAAAAGGGAGGGAAGAAAATGCAACAATCTATGGTACTTGTGACTCATTAGTCACATTGTTGCATGATATGGCAAAAGATATCAAGGAAATCAAGGGAAAACAAGAGGAGTGCCTATTCCTTGACCGTGAAATTGGAGTGCAACAAAAAGGGGATGCACATTATTTTCCAAAGAGTTTAGGTGCTGCCAAAACAGGGGGAAGAAGATTGGTCAATCAATTTGGCCAAGTTGGAGGTTCCAGTTCGAATGCACCTACACAGGGGGAAGGAGTGAAATCAACTTTCAAAACTTTTTCTAACCCTTCAGGAAATGTATTTTCTACTTTTACAGCCCCGAGGCAAGCAAGCCAACCAACTGCACCTGAGATGACCGATCAAGAACGTGAGGACCGAATGGTTGATTTATTTAATTTGCTGATCATTTTGGAGTCCCACATGATGCTATTTTTGATCAAGAACGGAGGAATCCAAGAGAATGTGCAAGATGGTATTTGCGAGATGTCTTTCCCGCAAATGATTTATGAGATGCCGCGGAATGCTACAAAGTTGGTAGAGTGTTCCAAAAATTCTACCACTTGGAGGACAAAAATGATTTCGGTCAGCTAAGGAAAAGAATCAATAACATGTTGGGTATTTAATTTGTTCCTAGCTTATTTTGATTCCAAGATCATGACAAATGTTGGTGATAATTTGATATGTTGTGACTTGGTTCGAATTACTGTGAATGGTTCAAATTTTATGATATCTTTTATGCTATAAAATATCTATCTTTGTTTAGTTTTGTGTGTTATGGCTTTTAATTTGACTTAATTAATGTAGCATGCATGTTGGTAGAAAATTAAAAATTTCAAGATGAATTAATCCAACAATGCATAATCTTTCGCAGAAGTCAAAATTAATAAAGCCGTAGGTCAAAAATCTATGTACACTCATCGTAATGGCTAGTCGCAATAAAATTGAAAAATAAAATCAGTAGATTTCTAGACTGAGCCAAATATGATTGAGTATAGGTTTTGGAATCATCAAAAAGGAGGAAATTGTTAAGAATAATATTGTAATAGTTTTGATGAGCCAATTTGTATTTTAGAAATCCGCTATTTTACTTTTAAAGTGTAGAGATTAGACCCGGAAGACAAGTCATGACATTAGTTTGGTTCGAATTATTGTTTTATAGAGTTCATTTTGTCATGAGTCTTGTAAATCGTTTGCTTCCACTATACACATGGGTGTATGTGATCTAATGGACAAGACCAAGGTTACTTTTTGTAGAAGGCACGAGTTCGATTCCTATGGAGAACATTTTAGCTTTGAAGACCATGGAATGAAGCTAGTAGTGTCATGATCCAACTCCAAAGAAGAAGTCAAATTTTGGTCTATGGAGGAAGCTATGGAGCTAGTTGTGGAGCAAGTCAAGCTCCATATAAAGGCATAGAGCTAGTCAAAGGCGGAAGGAAGATCAAGATCTACTATCTCTACACCATCTACACGATACAAAGAAGGATCAAATATATTATCTTGATAAATATAACCAAATGAGTTGAAATGGAGCATTGGTTAAAAACTTGAGCATACTACCTATTGGTCTAGCATTTGAATCTTACTTGTTACATTTTAATTCCTAAAGAGGAAGGTTAGGAGCTAGTCACATAGCCAAAAGCTTTTGGCTCTACATTTTAATTCCTAAAGAGGAAGGTTAGGAGCTAGTCACATAGCCAAAAGCTTTTGGCTCTATTTTGGTCAATAGGGCAAGTTATGCCTCCCTAGACCAAAATTTGACTTCTTCTTTGGAGTTGGATCGTGACACTATTAGCTCCATTCCTTGGTCTTCAAAGCTAAAATATTCTCCATAGGATTCAAACTCGTGCCTTTTACCAAAGATAACCTTAGTCTTATCCATTGGATCACATACGCTCATGTGTATAATGGAAGCAAACGATTTACAAGACTCATGACAAAATGAACTCTGTAAAACAATAATTCGAACCAAACTAATGTCATGACTTGTCTTCCGGGTCTAATCTCTAAACTCTAAAAATAAAAATAGGGGATTTCTAAAATACAAATTGGCTCATCAAAACTATTACAATATTATTCCTAACAAGACCTCTTGCGATCGGGGGAACTCGCGCAGTTCGCTGAGAAAAAGAAGGGCCGACGTCGACCATGGAGAAAATTTTTCAAGAAATCAGATAAGGATAAGAAAGACAAAGATCCCGAGCCCGATCGTGAACATCCCCTCGCTGGATCAAAGCAGGTCATCCATGTCATTTTTGGAGGACCCGAAGGCGGCGTTGACCCGACTGACCGAAAAGCTTAGATTAGAGACTTGCACGTCGGGATAATTGATTTTGGGGGATCTGAGAAACAGCAGAAAGTGGAACCGATCACGTTTTCGGAATGAGATATTCCTTCGGGAACTGATCGAGCTGTTGAAACACTGGTAATTACTCTTGATATCGCAGGAGCAGAGGTTCGGCGAGTAATGGTCGACACGGGAAGCAGTGTCAACGTATACATGGAGGTCTTCAAGAAATAAAAATTAGACCTAACCATGCTGACCCCGGTAAGAACACCTCTTTCTGGATTCACGGCAGACACTATCCACCCCGGGGTTTGAAATTTCATGCACATGCGAGCCATTGAGATGACAGCACTAAACTGAGAGATTCCCGGCCTTTCGAGGATCACGTTTTGCACGCAATCCTGGTTGACGACCACGAACTCCATATAAACTTTCTAAGCTCAGGGATAGGTTCCTACCTATCCCTACTTTGACATGCAACCAAATCGTCCCCTCAGGCTGAATCATGTCCCCTGTGAATTATTCAAAAAATAATAATTCACAAGTAACATCCACCCACTTAACAGAATATTTAAATTTCGGAACAAATCAAATGTGGACCCCACTTATATTTGTACCACAAAATGGTCACTTAAAGTACCATTTTAGTGCTATTTTTTCAACAAGGGCTCAAGCGGTGCACGAATCTGGGGTTTTCCGCTCACAGATTCTTTCTCTGGGCTCAAAGAGGAGACGAGACACATTTTTTTTTCTTTTCTTTCTTGAAACAACGGCGGTAGATTTGGAATGAGGAAAATTGCAGAGAATTGAGAAGCAGAAAAAAGGAATAATTCTTGAAACAATGGCGATGTTCTTATGAGGGAAGAGAGAAGTGTAGAGAATGGATTCCTCGAGTGCATTGAAGAAGCAGTTGGCAGGACCTTCTGCAACGGCGAAGCAGTGGTGATGGTGACAGCGCAGCATGGACGAAGATGGTGAAGATGAGATCTGATGGTGCAGCGCCTCTCTCTTGCAGCATTTTTTTGTGACAGAAAGGAAACTATTAAACGATCCAAATAACTGATAGAACATTTATGGAAGATTTGTTTCTTGGTTGAAAAGACTGGAAAGTTGAAAAGGAGAAACTTTGGGTGTTTGTGAGAAGAAGGGTGAAGATCCATTACGTAGAAAATTAATAAGCACTCAGCTGCTTTGAAGAATTCTTGTGGGTAATTCTATTTGCACCACCCAAAATTCTATTTACACCACCATTTAATAGGTTTGATAGCTTTATATGTGGTGTAAATAGAATTTGCTATTTACACCACCTTCATTAAAGTTAGTCAAATATTATGTTTTCTATTTAAAATATTTATTATTTATTTATATTTTTAATTGTGATAGAATAATAATTTTGTCTATAATATTTTGTAATTAAATATTTAAAATATTTATTTTTATTATTTTAAATTGTGATAGTATAATAATTTTGTGTATAATAATTTTTAATTACTTTTAGTAGTATCTAATGTTTAATAAATTTTCATGATATTCTTTATAACTCAAATTTTTTGTATGCATTATTTTACTTTATTATAATAATATAATAATTTAATTTATTTATATTATCATCATGAAGTTCAATTGCATCTTCATTCTAAACAGGCGAACAAATAACGACTTTTAGTAATGATATTTGATAGTATATATAGAAATAAATAACAATTCATTAATAATGTTTAATATAATATAATATAGATAATATAAATGAATTTGGATATATGATAAAATATATTTAAATACAAATAATACTTAAAATACCTCATAATGTCGTTGGCTTTGATTTTGATCATTGTATCTAAAAAAAATGGCTTTGATTTTGGTCATTGTCACTAAAAAAATGGTTTTGATTTTGATCATTGTAACTAAAAAAATCTTCTACCCAACCATCCATGACTTATAGATTGTGTGATACATATACAAAAAAAGACACATATATATAGAGTCATATGGGTTCAGTTAGTATTCTCTGCTGCCTAAATTACCAATAGTTTCATCTCACAAATAACAATGTTAACTAAAAAATTTAATTACTCAAACGATTAGGTATTGGAATTAGAATTTTAAAAAATAAAAGTATTGAAATCAGAAATATTATTAAATTAAATTAAATTAAATAACTATTTAAAAATTTTAAAAAAAATATTTTTGAAAAAAAAAACAGAAAACAAAAACGGAGCAACTGTTTTGTTTTTTGTTTGATATATATATATATATGTTGTTTTTAAAACTTTAAATTGATATTTAATTATTTTGTTTAAATAATATTCATTGTATTTCAATACTTTTTTTTTCTGAAAACTCTAATTCCAACACCTTTTTCTTTGTGCAATTAATACAGTTGAACATGGTGGTGTAAATAGCCATATCTATACCTTATTTCTATTCATACCACCTATAAAATTATTGAAATTTGTAATATTTTGTTAATTTGATGTTATTTGCACCATCTGTATAGCAACACCCATTCTTATGGTTATTGTATATGGAAAATAGCAACCACTGGTGGAGGAGATCCAAAAGAGAAAGAAAGACAAAGGGTCTTCCCATTTTTTCTTTTTTCTTCTGTTTCTAATCCTCTCGACAAAAAAGTGGTGGTGGAGGGTGTCCACTTACTTTTCTTGTTTTTTCCGCTCATCAGTAATGGATTTGCAGCTGGTTATTTATTTATTTATTTATTGCTTTTCTCTACTCCAATGCCACCCACCACCAATCAATAGTTTTGCAATAATAAAATAAAGGCATGGTAAATACCGTTTTAATTTGCAAGAACATTTAATTGTGATGTCACCTGGTACGTGAACCAAGAAAGGCGCCTCCTTTCACACCCAATCCCGTTCCATGCAAACCAACATTAATTGTTCAGGTCGCCGGCAAACCCCATCGGAAGGACGTGTCTCCGGCCATAGAGACGGGACAACATCAACAATAGACTCACTGCAGTTGCGAGGCTCAGATTCGATCATAACAACCTTGTTGAACTAAACACAACCTTATGGGTGTATTTCATCAAGATTTTCATCGTCTTCCACCAATACTGCCCGGACCTTAACCATAGAACCTGACCACTACACACTACCATGGCAATTTCAAATGAAGAAAAAAAAAAAAAAAGCTGGAACAAGTATTGATACCATGACAGAAGCAGCGACGAAGATGATGAGTCCAGACCGCCGTCGACCGACCCCAGCGGCAGCAAATCTGATCCGGAATGGCCTCCGGTCACCTCGATCTGCTTCTCTCCCTATCCACTGTTTTTTTTTTTTTTTCTCAAAAAGATTTATGATTCTCAAGAATGCAGATGTACATTTGGATACATCAAACGACCTGTATATTAACTAAAACATTAAAGTCAGGAGCTATACCATATAAACTGCTAAACGAAACATAGAATTAGCAGAAATTAACGAAATGTTTAGAACAAGTCCTACAGTGATACTGATCATGACTCACGAAGATATATGCATCCCTGAAGGAAGCAGTTGCTGAAGTTTTCCCAAATTCTCGTCATTGTTTTTGTTTGTGTCACGTATTCCAGAGAAGCTGCTGCTGGTTCCACCCGCTGTAGCTGCCTCTCCGGATGGAGAGGAACACGGCTTTTTGTCGGCTACCCACAGATGGCATCATTTGATAGAACATATTAGTTCATGTATCTCATGTGTATAGAATGTGCATGAAAAATATATGAGAGAACAAAAATTGGCCTTGGCCAGTCATTGTATAAATTGTTTTAGCTCAATGATAGAGAGAAGATGAGAGATGTGAAAGTGTTTGAAGTCTGTATATAGAATGGCCTCTCCCTTCAATGGAAGGGTACGGTTAGGCCTTTAAATAGAGCAGAGCTTGACTATTTGACCCCAACCCGAACATTGAATAGATGTACATAACTTATAGGGAGGCATACACGGAAAATAATCCCTATTAATACCGATCAATTGATCGGATTCTAAACACCACAAAGGGAGGCCTTTATGCGGAGATTTGTTTTTCAAACTTAATTGCCTACTTTGTAGGGCTTTACATCGACATTTTTTCCGTGCCAATGGCAACCCAACTGTGCTTAATACATTTAATTTTTGCTATTGTTATTTTATGAGTACAAGGCTATAATCCATACAATTTACACTTTAATATTAAACTACGAATTTACAAATTCTAAAAAATTTCGCTACACTAGATCACAACTTCGAACAAGGAGACTCGAGCACTGATGGAGCTTGGCGCAGTATTGAGTATGACTTTTGGATAATTTTACTGCTTCCTTTGATTTTTGTTGGAGTCTTCGTCTTCATGGACCGCCATAATTTTTGTTGGAATATAGTAGCGAAATATATTGAGAAAATATCTCAATATAATATTAAAATGTGGGTATAATATACAACCCACTATATACAATATATAATTGATAAAACAAATTGTAAGACATTTGCTATGGGAATAGATTGAATTATAAAAGCATAGGCTAGAATGAAAAGATTTGGAGTGTTCTTGACTGTTGTATTGTATTATTGAGTTATTCTGCCAGATGGAAAGCTATGGCTATTGAGTCATTTGAGTGGTGTTTTATATGGTATGAAAAATGGCCTCCCTTACAAAGGAGGGGTTAGGACTCTTTATATAGGCACCAGGCCTCAACCCGATATCGAATAGATGTACAAAATGCATAGGTCAATATACCCGGTTAAGGGATTTTTGAATAAGATGTGACTTTCCTATTTTAAATTTTTGAACTTTTCTGTCATGTTAAGACAAAAGTCACCGGAGACCAAATGCATCACTTCACTCATAAATGAGGATAAAAATAGGTACAATCATAACTAAAGGGTTGAATTGTCAACATGAATATAACTCAAGAATCAAATATATTATTTTCTCTTAAAATTATAGTAAAGTGAATAAAGTAATAAATAAGTAAGGCCCACAAAATGACAGGAAAAAAAAAAGAATTGAAAAGAAAATAAGGAAAAAATTAGATTGTGATGTAAAAAAAGTTGGCCCACAAAATGAGCAGAATAAGAGACGGTTGTGGATGCCTTAAGAAACTACAAATAAAACATGGTGAGACAACACGAGGTGCATAGTAAGAACAAAACATGCAAATTCTTTGAATGCTCTTACCACACAACATTCTACAGAATATTATAATGTTCAGTTTTATTAAATATTAGCATAAGTAGTACGTCCTCTCATAAATATTTGTTAGCACTTTGCCTACAAAATGCAAAATGCCATAGAACATTAGGACTCTATCAAGGGCAGCCGTTTGCTTTAGATTTGGACCTGCAATCAACACAAGTTCCGTATCTGGAGTTAGCTGAATGTAGAACATTAGAGTCCTTAAAAATAAAGAATGAGAATGAGAAGGGGTCTAACTTGAAACTCATCTCATATTGCCTTCCTGCAGAACATCAATCATGTCATAAATCCGCTTGTCTGCTTTAGCTTTGACCTGTATCATTAACAGGTTTCATATCTATAGTTAGATGTTTGTAGATCAGTGGCTGGCAGAAGAATAATTTGTGATAAAAGGGGTAACCCCAGCCAATATGGCTAAGGTTACAAACTTGTAGCCACAAGATCATGTGTTCGAATCCCAGACTTCTTGATTTGAACTGGTCAGCTATGGGCAACCTAGGCTGGTTTACCTCCTTGTGGTCTTTTGTCGGCTAGGGTCACAAGGCAGAGTTTACCCAGTGCACACCCTCGAGTAATGACTGAGAGTTTCCCTTGTCACCCAAAAAGAATAATTTGTGATAAAAAGCTGTCATTTAATGGTTACTAACTGTTTGACTTTCATAAACTATGCACTTTAATAGCTTATAATTTTCGTGTGACATGTAAGGGTTTAAAGTGAAAGAAAGTATTTGCAGAGCCAATACAAGCAAGTGCTGATTAACAATTCAAAACCAAGATGGAAGGGCTACTACCTTCTTTGCAAGGAAGAGGACGGCATCAACAGTACCCTCAGCATATATAGATCTTCCACAAACATTGTGCTGAAATTCAAAAGAGACCCTACGAAAGAGCAAGAGGGATCAACGAAGTTAGAGGCACAGGCTAGGGGAGGAGGGATGGGTGAAAATTATTCATAAAGAAACAGAAAAAGATTAGTAGAGGTTGAAGCTCTGTGATGATGTATTACGTTTCATCAGGTGAGGTCAGATGATACAGGTGGAAAGCATGACCAGTTAAGTGTTCTTTTGGGACACCAACCATCTCAAGTTGTAGCTTGGGGTCACGTATTTGTTTTACCTATTAAATGGTTCACAAAACAACTACAATACATTATTATTGGTAAGTTAATCAATAAATGAAAACAATTTTATGGGTACCAACCAATAAAGACAAATTGCAATTGCATATATGATGTAATTCCAATAGACTTTTCACTTTTACACATTCCTTTCCCTCATTTTTATAACTCAAATTTCTTGAATAGTACACTAGTAGTTCTAACAACTAAGAATCCACTGCTTGATACCCAACATAAAATTACTAGTTCAAAATAGACAGCATAATGTTACATCCCAAATAAGGTAGATGGCTATGAGGAATTATTTGGATGCTACTAAATAATAAAAACTTGCAAGTCATATTGCAGCTATTAAGTGAGGGTGAGAAAAAGCCCATTAAACAGAGTATTATGGGACAAATAAATAAATATAGAATACGAAAAGTACATTGATGCAAATAGCCAGTGACACAAGCTTTTAGAAGTCTAGATTTTAATAAAATAAGTTAATAAGCTATCTAACCCAAATGGTCATAACAAGACCCAGTTACAAGTATATTTACCAGAGAGATTTGGGATTTGGAAACCATATCTATTTTGAATCCAATATTTGAGTTTTTTAGTTGCTAGTAGAGTGGTAAAGAAATGAAATTGGGAGTCCACAATCCCATTGCACACCAGAAATTCTTTAGACTAACCTTATCTAAGTCATAGGAGACCCCTAATCTCTGAAAGCACGAGATGACAGCCTTGGCAGTTCCAGATAGGTCCAATTTGCTAGCTTGATGAGACTCCATCACCTTATCAAGTTTATAGGAGGGAACAATCAAAACTCTAAATCACATAATATTTCAAATAAAGTAATTAACTCAATAAATAATTGAGTCTCAAGGGAAAATAAGAAATTTTCCAAGTATAATAGTTTAGCAACCAAGCAAACAATAATAACAAAGAAGATAATAAAAGGTGACAACCAGATTGTCAGCAAATGCACAGTTCATCAAACAAAAGGTTTTCACTAGACAGAGTACTATATCATGAAAGAACTCACATATTGACTAAGCAAATTTATTTAGGATGTGTTCCCAAGGCAATTCAGTCCAAGTTGAGAACATTTCCAGTTTCTTGCATGGAGTAAATGTTGCACTTTCATTGCAAATTGATATCTTTCCAAACACATGCTACTTTCAATTGTAAGTCTCGACCTTTTAATAAATTAAAATAAAAAGCAAATGATATAGACAGGAAATTAATATCTATTTAGCAGTGAGGGTTTAAATGGTTGGTGCATCCTGAAGTGAACAATATGATCGCAATCTGTTTAAAATGCCTCATCTTAGGATATTCACTGGGCTAGGAACAGAAAAGAACATTACTAATGATTCACAGACAGAACAATAAAGATACCTGTAGGTTATACCCAGAGAAAGCACCTGGAAATTTCTCTGCCATTATTTCCATAGCAGCAAGAAATGCAACAACCTAGAGATAACCAAGAAGGTTATAGAAACTTAAACGTATAGACAAAAGAATGTCAGGTGTAGACAACTTTAAAGTGCAAAAAGTGTCAATACCTGCTTCCCCATTTGCGGGGAGATGACAGCATAGTTATTAGAGTCTGTTACTGTCTTATATAATCTATCCCTGTCTCCACCAGTAGTTCCCATCACAAAAGGAACTCCAACTTTGCAATACAACTCTGCATTATCTGTATGTGGAACGAAGCAACCAAAAACATCAAATAGAAAATCCAAAGCAACACTGTCCAGGTTGCAGAAATAATGGCTATTTTCTGGTTAAGGTGATTAACACAGCTTCCACAAATGCTACATGAAATAAAAGGGCTGAAAAAAGGATACATGAGAAAACAATTTCTATAAATATGATGCTCAGTAAATGCATGGCACATGAGTTACATGTATCCCATGATAAAGTATCAAAACCAGAACACCCATTCTCTTATCCAAGTTTCTATATGATTTACAAAATACCATACTGATCAATTTCAATAACTTACCATTCACAGCAGCAGGAACTGTGTAATCCACCACAATTAAATCTGGATGCTCCTCAAAGATTGAGGACAGAGTGCTCTCTCTGTCAGAAGGACCGTGCACTGTAATCTGCTTTCCCCCTACGTCTACTATCTTTCCTGAATCTTCAGGACCACTAAAAGCCACAGGGACAGGCAGAAGACCTGCAGAAATGGCAGCTTCAAGAACTGCCCTTCCCATTTTTCCAGTACAACCATTCACCTAAACAGATGATGGAACAAAATGGAAGCATACAATCAAACTAAAATTTAACTAGATCTCATCATCTTACATGTGAAAGAAGGTAAAATCCGAAAACAAAATTAAAACAAAGAAGCATTGGCAGGCAATAGGAAAATAGTGGAAGAACAAATCACAATTAAAGCATTAATAAAATTTAAGATAATAGTAGAGCTAAGCCATTGCTGATAGGAAAAAGAATCACAAAAATTGTGGTCTGCTGTATTTATTTACCAAGCAGCTGATAGTATCACATAGAAGCATCTTCAATAAATCATAACAACACATTTAAAAAAAAAAAAAAAAGATTTTCAAAACCAATTCTGAAGTTTAATTTATATTTATTACATATGCTCCAGAAAACTATATATGCTAATCACGCAAAAACTCATCAAACAAATATACGCACAAACAAGATTCACAGAGAAATTAAAAAGCACTAGGAGTGCAGAAGGGTCCAGCAGAAGTTACCATTATCGGGAGCGCATTGTTCTGCGATTTAGACGACGGCGTATGCTCGAGGAGCTGGACTGGCACACCGGAACTCGATGAACACATTTTAACCAGAGACTTTTGCCTTTTGATAAAGCTATATCTAGCTCTCTTGCTCGTATTGGTAAAATTGCAGTCACAAAGTCCTTGGATATTTACCGGAAGTTTAACCACAAACGCCATGGATAACTAATTAGCTACTGATAACAAAAGGAATAGGACTTGTATTATGAATATACAAGTTCATAAACATGTGAAAGAGAGCTGAGGTAGTGGGAGTACTTTCTGAAACTGCCGCCTTCTACGGTGACAAGCGGAAGAAGATAGTGAGATTTGTTTTAGCTGTGGTTTTTCATTTCCGACTATGAAGTGGGTTAAATCTAGGCCATATTGGGCTTTTTTGTCGTAGCAAAGCCAATTGGACATTTTTTGTTCACCCAAATGTAATATGATCACTATTTGATGCAAACTAGGCAAATCAATTTCGGCAAATTTTACTGTAACATGGTCCATGTAGCAATGTGGTTCATGAAGTAAATATCATTCTAATTATATTTCAGTTTCATTTGAAAATATTATTCTGTTTTTCAATTTTGTTTTCACGCAAACTAATTTCATTATAGTAATACTAAAATATCATTTTAATTCTACTACAGTTTCATTTGAAAATATACATTATTGTATGAGCTCTATTTTGTAGTTTCATTTTCCACACACTAATTTAATTATAATAATATTAAAGTATTGTTTTAATTGCACTCTAAGTTCATTTGACAATATATGTTATTGTATAACTCTAAATTTTAGTTTCATTTTCCACATACACTAGTTTTTTTATAACAATACTAAAGTACTACCTCCGTCCCATTTTGTTTGTCTGATTCGGTTAACGAGGCTTGACTAGAGTTATCTTTAATTCAATATTTCATAATATTAAATTTAGTATTAGTATATAAAATTTATATATTTATAAACTACATTAAAAGTACTATTAAACACAAAAAATTAAATTTAAAAATAATTAAAAATTACTAAAGAAAATAAGCAAGAAAGAGTTGGTTTGACCAATGAATAGTAAACATGACAGGTAAAATGGGACAGAGGGAGTATCATTTTAATTATACTACAGTTTCATTTGACAATTATGTTGTTGAGTGAGCTCTATTTGTTAGTTTCATTTTCCACACACACTAGTTTCATTATAATAAGACTAAATATCATTTTGATTCTACTACAGTTTCATTTGACGATCATGGTCAACATAGCACTGTGGACCATGGTCTACTGTATAACAACTGGTCAATTTCAATTCGCCCCGTGAATATCCACATGCATCTAACTCGTATGGGTTAAGTTTTTTTGAATGATAGTAGGTGATAAGTTGGGGTGGGTTTTAAAAAATTAAACCCGCAGTGGGTTGGGTTCGATTCACAATTTATGAACAAAACTCGCTTAAAACTCCACCTGGTCCACCATGTATGTATGTATGTATGTATATGTGTGTGTGTGCGCGCGCGTGCGCGTGTGTGTAGTAGTAAAGATACTAGCACATTAGCACTAAGTTATTGTTAGCAAATCTCATGACTAAAGACATGCCTACATTTAAATTCAGGGATCTTGTTAAAAAGTTGATACTTTTTTCCATTTTGTAATTTTGTATATGCATTCAGTTCAATTTAATTGAATTCTTTTGCGTTTCAAACACTTTAAACATTTTCTCATTTTGAGTGTGTACACTTTATTTCAGTTTTATCTCATTGAGAAAAATACTTGAATTGGACTTGAAATAAACGTATGATTGGTTTTGTTAAGTTTTATTATCTAATTAAGAGCTCGAAGACAATTTGCATTTGATCACAATGGATACTACTTGCGCTAATGAGGACATATCATTATGGATGGTGTAATATCGTTCTTGGGGTTTGGTGTTTGTACCAAGTGAGAGAATGTAACATTTTTTATTGAGTTTATTACCGAAATGGTCTCTCGACTATTGTAAAATTACCAATTTAGTTATCGACAATCTTTTTTGCCCAATTAAGTCCTCAACTTTGAAAATTTTAACTATTTTGATCCTCCGTTTATTTTACCGTTTGATATTCGTTAAATCGGGACCAAATTGGTAATTTCACTATAATCAAGGTACCATTTCAGTCAAAAATTAATTACCGAAATGGTCCCTTAACTATAGAAAAATTATCATTTTGGTCACAATTTAACAGATGTTTAACACCAAAATAAACGGAGGACTAAATTGGTTAAATTTTTCAAAGTCGAGGACTCAATTAGGCAAAAAAAATTATCGATGATCAAATTGGTAATTTTACAATAGTCAAGGGACCATTTCGATATTAAACTCTTTTTCATTAATCATTATTATTATTATTAGGATAATAATAATAATAATAATAATAATAATAATAATAATAATAATAATATAATAATAATAATAATAATAATAATAATAATGTTAAAGGTAACACTTGTGTGTCTCAATTCGTGAGACGGGTCGAATCTTTGATTAATGGTTGGATCTTTGACATCATTAATTAAAGCCCGACCCGTCTCACGGATTGAGACCCGTGAGATGGTCTCACACAAATTTTTGCCTAATGTTAAGTATTTTATGTGATGCAAACTATTTAAATTGACTAAGAATTAGTATCTGACCAGCATTAGGTAATTAGTTATTGATGGTATGTAGATATATGGATTCCTAAGTCTTCCACTACTCAGTTAAGGACCTATACACCATTCAAAGTAGAGATGTCAAAGTGGACCGAAGCACGCGGACTAACCTGCATCCACACCCGCAGTGAGGCGAATTAGGATCACAAAAAAGTTAGCCCAAGGAATAGCAGGCCTAACGTGCTTGGGCCGCTAAAGCCCGCAATCCACGAGCCAATCCCCTAATTAAAATGAAACAAAATAAATATACATATGTTACACAGCAAGGTAAGGCATATGTGACATATTATATATATATATATATATATATATATATATATATATATATATATATATATATATATATATATATATAAAGTACTGTCAAAGTGGGCCAAAATTCGTGGGCTGACTCGCATCCGTATCGCGGTGAGACGGGTTAAGGCCACAAAATGATGACTCGCGAAAGAGCGGGCCTAACCCGTACTATGACCCATGAACCCACCTTATTTTTTTAAAATATATATTCACAGTTCACTGTGAATATGAATATATGTTCACAATACACGGGAAGTGTGAAGTGTGAACTGTGAATATATATATATATATATATATATATATATATATATATATATATATATATATATATAAAGGAAAAAAAAAACTTGCGAGGCCCGCCAACCCGCGTGAGGTGGGTTAGGGTTGCATGAACCCTAGTCCGCATGCCTAACGGACTGGCTCGCAAAAGCCCGCTAGAAATTAAACTCGTGGGTGGGCGGACCTAATGGGACAGGCCGACCCGCATATATATATATATATATATATTATAAAATGTTATTTTTAAAAATTTTAAATACGAAAAAATTAATATTATTTGTAGACTATAAAGTTTGATAGTAAATTCGCAATGTTAGTATTTATAGACTCTAATTATTCTTTTCAATTTTGAAATCAGCAAAAAAAAAAAAAAAAAAAAAAAAAAAAAAAAGCTCGCGGGGCCCGCTAACCCGCTTGGGCGGGCTAGGGTTGCATAGACCCTAGCTCGTTGGCTTGGTGGACCGGCCCACTTTGACAGTACTAATCCAGAGTACTGAGTTAAATGAAAGAAAATCTGTTCTCTATTTACATTAATTCTATAACAACCACAAGGAACTCCTGTTTACGGGATAAAAGGACTCAAGCATCGACAATCGAAAACTATGGAAACGTTTCTTACTGGATATTAAAGTGATTACGTGAATTATGTGCCTACAAATTAAACACTATACTCAAATAATTTTCTAAAAAAATTACAAGCAAATTAAAGCAGATGCTGCCAAGGACCTTGTGGTCCAGTGGCATCAAACCCTTCCCTTTATACTGATTCGAGCCTCAATGGAGGCAATACTGATTCTTGTGCAACTGCATTGTAATAGAGTCAAAAAAAAAAAAAAAAAAAAAAAGCAAATGCTAAAATTTCAATTGATGTCCGCCTTCACACCCATCGCCAAAAATCATCATCAAATTCAATTCATCCTCATCCAACTCATCAGAATCGTCATCAAACACATCCTCTGGCAAACTGAACTTGACGTAAACTTGATAATGTAGCATTGACTAATTTCATTGAGTTAGTAAACACAGTTTTTTTTTTTTTTTTTTTGAAGTTTATCTTTAAACACCACCAGATTTGCATAATATCAAATTGAATAAATACATCTGCACTTTCCTTTAAGAAGCAAAACATTTACAAAATTTCATAAAATTTCACAAAAAATTTACATCTCTACATAAAATTTCACCAATGAAAACTAAATTTCATTACGAAAAGTATGAGGGAACACAGTCAACCCCGGAAAGATTGCACATCAAGTATAAATTGGAAAATTCAAGTTCCGATGACAAAAAAAAATGGCATGCAGGAATATTGAGACCTTCCATTTGGAATGGTAACAGTGATGCCATTAGACCACAAGGTACTTGGCGGAATATTGAGGATTTAAGTTATGGAATAAGTTTGGCTTTAAAAAGTCAAGCAATTGACTAAATTGACAGTTTCTCAACATATCAACACAAGTCAGTTCACAATGTCAAATTTTAGAGAAGTCTCAATGTCAAATTTACAGGGAAGTGAAAGACTAGATGATGGATCGGTAGTAGGTGTACTTGGTCTGAGCTAGGCAGTCAGGTAGGAAGATCGGTTAGTTATCTAGTCAGTTGCCATCTCGAGGTTGCAAAGCGTCGGAAGATACTTAGAAGATTCATTCCCTAATTCTCTCCACGTTCTTTCATCAATTTATGTAGGGGATTCGCATTTTAAGAAGGTAATTTGGGAAAAAATTAAGGAAAGTTCCTATACCAAATTTGTAAATGATTTCATTTCTTTTCTTATGGTCAAACGCCTATGTATAAATATCTTTCGAATGACACATTGTAAAGAGTTCGGTTATTACTTTGCATCAATAAAAGACTTGTGCATTACTTTCATACGGTGATGTTGGCTTGTCGACTAGCTACATCGTAATCATAAAATCAACAACATTCAGCCTCCATTTTTTCTTTATTGAAGTCATTCGGTCATATTAACGAGTATAATAAGAATTTCTTTGCTTGGCAATCCACTTCAAGTAGCCTTAGCCTACACCATTCATCAATGTTGGGAGATGGTTGATTGATACGAATTACAAAGGCTCCTGTAAAGGCTATCGATGCCTCGAGTATGAAGAAATACCCACTCCATTGACACGGAGTTAGCCAAGCAACATACGCGTCTATCTTTAAAGAAGTTCAACCACATGGGTTTTCTTTACCGTTGAGGAACTAAACGGCAACTTAATAGAGAATTAATCAAAAACATAATAAGTCTCAATCTAGGTTATACCCCTGGTTTATGTCCGTTTTTTCCGTTAATTTTTGTTGTACCTTATACTATGAAAGTTGTACTACATAATTTTTTGGACAAAAATATCCCTACCGTTATAACTTCTGTTATCTTTTCACATTATAATTACCATGCACATGCATACACAATATTTTTTCTAACATTCTTCAATGGTGAGTTTGAATTCATTTATATTTTAATTAAATATTACCATAGTTATATTTAATAATTTATCATTTCTATAATTCTTACTTCAATAATATATATATATATATATATATATATATATATATATATATATACACACACACACACACACACACACTATTATTTAAAAATATTAATATTATAAATGAGCAGCAACATAATGCATTTGCAATAGACAAGATTTTTGGATATAAATATGTGGAAGTTGTTGAATTGAGATAGTTTAAATCAAGTATTATGTATATCCATATATGAATATGAATTTATAAGGGATATATCTCTAATTAGAAGAAGACTATATTTTTTCTCAAAAAAAAAAAAGAAAAAAAAGAGGACTATATTTAAACAAATTTTATTCATTTTCAAAGACAAAAATATTGTAATACAACGTTGAGTACCCTTAAAATTACAGTGGAATATATTTATCACAATGAATTTGAATTTCTTGTATTAATTTCAAATACATACACAACAAAAATTTTACTCGAATATCTATGAAACTTCGACAACTAAAAAGAAATGCATTATATCTATTTCAAAATGATTTACTAACTGGGTTTAAATATTGGACACAAGTCTTCGCGCAAAGCGCGTAGAAAAAACTAGTAATTCTTGATAGATGCCAAAATACATTGTCATTTGATATCATCATTGTTCCTTTCCATAAGAAAGGTCTCAGGAGTTTACTCAAAAAAATATTAAAGATTCATTTAAAATTTTTTAAATATATTGAGTGTTAATTTTTAATGTATTAAAAATTTATTTTCTGGTAATATACTTAAAATTGATTATGATCTAATTTCACAACACAAGACATAATTACTAATTTATTATTTATATTCATAAAATACAGAATTTCATATGGGTTGTTTTGTGTCGTTTTTGTTTTTGTTTTTATTTTTGTTTTTCTTTTAAAGGCCCATTTTACTCAATATATTCTATGAACCGTTGAAGTTTCTGGACTCACACACCAAAAAGCCCAAGATATAATACTTGGATAAATCCCAAACACTTCAATGTTCTTCCTGGAGGCTGGAGCTGAGATTTTGTGAAAAATATAGTCAAACAGTGGAAGCGTAGATTAGAAGCTGATAGGGAGAGGAAACAAATGGTGCAGTACCTTTTGATGATCACGGCGGAGCTGGAGAACCTCACCAACCTTCAGCCCCAAGGCGGTTCTGACGATGTCAACTTCCCCTTCATGTTCAAGGTTTTCTCCTTCCTTATCCCATATATTATTATTATTATTATTATTATTATTATTATTATTATTATTATTATTATTATTATTATTATTATGTGAATAACTAATTATCTGCTACGTTTTCGTGGAATCAATACGTTTTTGTGCCTTCTAATCATCTACTCTTGGGCTCTTGGCTCTTATATTTGTTCTGTATTCTGTTGAGTTGCATTACTTGCGTATGTAATTATGTATGTCATTACTGTGATTCTAGGGCTTGATGATCTAGTTTTGTTGAATATGTGATGCTTTACTGCACATTTCTACGCAACTATGTAATTATAGCCGTGCATAGATGAATGTGTACTTACATTTGGTAGATTGCTAGATTCCGGGCTTGTATGTAATTTGTATGTTTTGGAGTTCAAAGGCTCAAAGCTGGTCTTTTGTTATGTAGGGAGTTAAGTGTAAGTCTGCAAGTGAATATATGTTTTAGGTATGTCTTACATGAAATTTTATGGTAAAATCTGGATACACAGTTTCTTCACTGCTGCTATTTAAGGTTTACAAAAGACCTAAAATAGGAAATAACAATATTATGCTAGGAATATAAATCCTAAATATCTTAGTTGCTGAAAATAAGAAATCTCGATCTTCTATATCTTATATCTTATGTTGCCCATGAATGCATCACTTTAGTTTGTACAATGAGCTTATGGTTCACATCCCTTATTGTAGGTGATTTCTGCATGTACTTAGATGCAAATTTGTGTACACAAATGCTCTCCATCTGTGTATCTGTAAGTTTAAGTCACTTTGCAGCCATATGTGGTTAGCATGACACGTGAATCTATGGGCTATTTTGTATTGCACAGAAAATGAAATGTGCTCTTCTAACTTGTCTTTTGGGTCTAATCTGTGATACAAGGATTGGGAAATTGGAATCAGCTATTCTCTTTTCAAGTCTTGCTCTAAAACTAAGTATAACTTTTATAAGATGATAATTAGAATCTAAAATAGCCTACTTTCCAAAAAGTCAGAATCTCATAAGTCTGCAAAATTGAAGGAACATATAAGTAAAAAACAAGAAGAAGAAGTTAACAACATCAAAGTTGAAACAAGAAGAAGAAGTTAACAACATCAAAGTTGAAAAGATGGAGCATAATATAAGGACTGAAGTAGATTAGCCTATTTAGTGATCTAAATTGCATTTTGACTTGTATAGATGTTTATGCAGTCACATGATTCTGCAATGCATAAGAAACCGAGTTAATCTGTAGAGTGCAGCACTGTTCTCACATTTATCTTTGTTATTATCTGCTTAACTTGCACAGCTGAAATGCGGTTGTGGAGAGGTGACTGAGAAGGAGACATGTTTGAGCTTGAATGAAACTGTTCCACTTCCTACAGGCAGGGGGAATGCACACCTTGTACAGAAGGTGATCTATTATCTTACATATTCAGTTGAATATGCTTGTCTTCTATGCATTTTGGATATTTATGGTAGAGTATATGTACAAAGATTTCATTTCACAGATTCTAGATTGGATATTTCAGTTTACATGTACAATATATCATTTAATACAACTTGTGTTGATGTTAACAATTTGCTCCGGGTAATTATCATTTTCTAGGCTATATACTTTGTTGCTAAATTTATTTAGTATAATGTTGAATTTGTTGCATTTGGTTCCTTCCAATGGCCTAACTCCATTACTATCTATATCTTTTAAACCTGTCTGAATTTTTGTAGCTTTTGTGTTTCTATTTGAAATTATCCTCTTGTTTATTGTTTGGTCTGATCTCACCTCAGTGCAAGTTCTGCGGAAGGTCTGGAAATTTGACCATGATCACTGGCCAAGGCCGTCCATTGACTCAGGAAGCTAGTCAAGCAGGATCATTTATGCCTGTAATGGCCTTTGATTGCAGGGGTTTTGAGCCTCTGGAATTTCACTTTGGTGGTACATGGCAAGCTGAATCTGTAAGAAGTTCTTTTATGGCTTTTTGCATTTTATTGGAGAAAAGAGTTGTAACTATATTAAATTGTTAAATGGTCATTTCTTATCCTCACTGACTCTTTGTTTTTTGTGAACTGAATACTGAAATAGCTTGGCGTATGTGTCCAGACATTCACTTAGCACCAGTCTCTACTGGTTGTTAATTCAGACTAGTCTGCTTAATTAAATACATTGCCTTGAGCATATTCAAGGAGAGATCTATAATGCCTTACTCCAAGGATATAATAGATAGTACAAAGGGTAAAATCAATAGTCTCACATTACTATAAATAGTCTTGATTTTTTTCCTGCCATCCCCATAAAATTTGTTCAATGTGTTAGCAATTTCCTTGTTGGCATGCAATTAGAAGTGGTGTTTTCTCACCATGGAAGTATTTCCCCATAACGAAGAGACAGTCTGGTGTTAGAATCTGAATGTAGATTACAAATGAGAAACTACCTTGTAAATTTAACAATTCCCCTTTCTTTTGCCTCCCCTCCCCATCTCACACCCACATCTTTACTTTTGTTTTCTCAGTAACATTTTTAATCCACTCATGACAAAGTTTAGGTGCATTAAATCACTGCAACTATTGTGAGGGACTAAAGAATTCTATCTAAGACAGTAAAATGTGGAAAAGGCAAAAACCGCCTATTAGAGTGTTAAGTAAATTATTGTATGTCTAGGGCTGGTAAACTATTTATCCAAGATTGTTTCTTGTAAGCTGATGATATGATTCTTTGAATCCTAGCATATATCTTGATTCATTTACTATATAGAATCCATGCCTTAAAATGACTATTATGATTTGATCATTGTTACTAGTTTTTCCAATTTCTTTTGATATATTGCAAAACTTAAGTTTTTATGATGAGAAACAAAAGCAGATTTCTTTGAAGTATGTGGAGAGAGTTTGCAATTTTGTTGGCTGAAATTTCCCAAACTTATTTTGTCCAGTCCCATTCAATTATGCCTGGATATGTTGAGTTCTTATATGTGAGTTCGATGATCAGATGCAGGCACTCTTAACACACACCCCAATTTTATAAAAATGATATGGCATAGGAATCTAACGGCATATCCCCTTTTCTTCTTGAAGGGCTCACTGCTATTCTTGTATAGGATCCCAAAGTCCTTTGGTAATGAGATTCAAACAGTTCATACATTCTCCTAATGGGGAGCTCAGAACTTCAAATTGTGTATAACTGCAATTCTGTACTTGCATAAGTTCAACCTAGTGCTTCCTTCCAATTGTCTTTCTGATTTTGGGTTATGTAGTGAGGAAATATATGTAAAATTTGGCATAAAGCATATTATTGTAGAATCGAGGACACAGTTTCATTAAGTCAAAATGCATTGGATTTAACCCAATGGGGTAGCTCAAGTGGCAAGTGAGCTCTCTTTGTGGGGAGGAATTTCGGGAGAACCCGGGTTCAATTCCCACAAGTGACGATTCCCCCTGGGCCAGCTCCCGTGCCTCCCGGAGCGAACATGGGTGGACCCCGGACCGTTAAACGGACGGAGAGAAAGACCCTGTAACTTTACCAAAAAAAAAATGCATTGGATTTGTTGTATTTCTTATGTTTGTCTGTCCTTTCAGTTTCATTAATTTCATGTTTATGTTGGTTATAACTGCTGTCTGGCTAAATCAATATTGATTCTCTACAGATTGAAGGAACAAAATTCGAGGGCATTGACTTGTCTGAAGGGGAGTACGCCGACTATGATGAGAAGGGGGAATGCCCAGTTATGATTTCCAACCCTCGTGCAAAATTTACAGTGGTGAAGTAGGTAAATGGAAGGAAAATTGATGTTTAACTGACCGTGTATAAATGCATAAAAAGTTTGAGCATTTTCCTTGCAAGCAGTTTATGTTCAACCTAATGTGCATGGTATAAATGAGCAGAGCTCTAGCTTTGGTAATGAAAGTTTATCTCAGAGTCTCATTAATGCCTAAATTGATGAATTGGGACTTCTGCTATGTTTCCAGAATACTGCATGAAATTTATTGGAGTGCTTTGCATATGTATGATTCCGCTAGTGCTTGTTCCCTTGCCTTTAATTCTGAACATTAATATCTTTTATTTTCTGGTTTGTTATCTGTAGTTGTCCTGCTTTTGTTTGTTTAGTTGTATGTCACTACGTAAGCTTGTTTATGTTCCTTACGCCAACTGGAACCACAGTTGAGATATGTATGGAGTATAGTAATCAGAATCTCTATTCTGTTGGGCTAAAGTCCAACCAAATAGACAGAGTGGGAGACAAACCTTGAAATGCCTGCACGAGTTTCAAGGTTTGTCTAGTTCATGCCAACAACGTGCCAAAGGTTTCTGTTGCACGTGGCTCACGTATCCTCGACCTGCCATTGGGTTGCGATGAAAGGCTGTGGTGTCGCTTGCGAGGTTTTATCTAACATTGCCCCACCGGAAAAAAAATAAAAATCATTTTTGATACGGAGTATATGATTAAAAGTCTTTTTTGGAAGGCTGTGGTGTCACTGACTCACTGGTTAAATAATCTAAGATTCTCAGTTATTAGTCGAAGTTAATGTTGTTCTGAGACAATTTAAATCGCTACTAGTAATTGCAGTCTATTTGCTTTCTTCAAAAATAATGATAACGATAATGTTAGTGAAAAAACTTTGGACCAACATATGTCAATAAAATAAACCGTGTACTTAATTAATATACTCCGTATTTATATTAATTTTGTACATACGTGTGTGTATATACACTCTTACCAAACACAAACAACCAACCAGTCAGTACCACATAAGATTAAAGATTAAAAAACTTAAAATAAAAAAAAAATAAAAAATAAAAGGAAAGCTAGTATCAAGTCATGCTCAATAGTGTGAGGTTTTTGAGGAGATTTTACAGGTGTGACTAGAAAAGAGAAAATACGAGTAAAAAAATCAAAATTTGAAAAAAAAATAGATTTACGCGCCCAAGTAAGTGTAAGAGTACTGCGCGAGGCTTTGTATTCTTTTTTTTTTTTTTTTTTTTTTTTTGTTTTTGTTTTTTCCTCTCTGCATCTTATAACTCCTTCACATCACCTTCTTTTTCTTAAAAACGGTTCTCACCCCACCTTATCACTCATCTACCTCACCTTCTTTTTTCTTAAAAACGGTTTAAAAACCTTGTATTGGGGAAGACATCAGATATTGCACTAGGTTTGCATAGTGAGGTTGCTGATAATTATGAAAACTTCACCATGCCTTTTTGGTTGATGATAATTACGAAAACGTCACCATGTCTCTTCTTTTTTTTTCTTTTTTTTTTTTTTTAATAATCTGATCAGATCCATCTAATTTTTACAAATGTAAGGCTGAGATTTGTTCTTAGTTTTCTCCTGGAGGTGTGTTCTCATGGGATCATAGGCTTTTATATATATATATATATACTAGTATTTCATATGCGCGATGCGCAAAAATGTATACCCAATATTAATACTCAATGTTAAAATATTAATTATATTAAAATAAATTTTAAAATAATAGTGTGTATTTATTTATTTATTTATAATTGTAGAATTCATATTAATATTATTGAAATAAGAATTATAGAAATGATAAATTACTAAATATAATTATGGTAACATTTAATTAAAATCTAAATGAATTTAAACTTACAATTGAAGAATGTAAGAAAAATATTGTGTAGGCATGTGCATGGTAATAATAATGTGAAAAGTTAACAGAAGATATAACGGTAGGGATATTTTTGTCCAAAAAAATATGTAGTACAACTTTTATAGTGTAAGGTACACAAAAAATTAACAGAAAAAACGGACATAAACCATGGGTATAAACTGGATTGAAACTTATTATGTAATTAAGGAAAATGACAGGCTACATTGTAATAGGGTCAGTAGTATTAAAAAAAATAGTAGGCAACATGATGACTTCTCTTCCCCCTGTTTAATGGCCTCAAAACTATCACAACCTCATCAACTTCCCCTAGGCGGAGTTTGGTCAATTCCCTTTCTTTATTACACTCTATATCTGCTTTCAACCTTAATATATATTTTAAAACTTTAAGGTTGTCGTCTCTCTTTAGCTCAAATTGTTGTAATTTGCAGGGCTGGCCCTGGCCATGTCTAGTCAGGGCGACCGCATATGGACCCCGATTTTTTTTTTTAATAAATATTTTAGATATAATCTATTTTTTTTATACTTGATTTTTTTTTGAATTCATAGATTGGTCTTAATTGTAATTGAAAATAAAATTTTAGAAGGAATTGACATCGAAATTTTGGTGAATAATTTTGTATTTAAATATCAACAAAAATGACACTTTCAAATTAACTTTTGAATTGTATTTTTTCTTTGTTAAATTCTTATGCATTATATTTGGACAACAAATTTTAGTTACATTTTTATTTTTGTCATAGAATATAATAACTCGAAGTCCAAATGGATTTGAACTCAATTACCTCAGTTATAGAGATTGTCTATGATAAAGTAAAATACAGAGCAAAGTAGGAAATACGATCTATTTTATTAAATATACTCGAAACCGGTACAGATAGGGTAGTGAACCAGCATGGCTCGGGCGGTCGAAAGTGAGCTTCCATAGCTTCCGAGCTCAGAAATAGCTTTGTGGTGAATCGTGCCAAAAGTCCCTCTCTCTCCTCATAAATGAACTATTTATAGGAGGAAATACCAATCTCCGCCCCTCCGGCATGAAGAGCACGTGGCCGCCATGCGACGGCCTGACTCTAAGCCAAAATGAAGGCCAACACGTGGTGATACTGGCGGGACGTCCATCCATCAATCAAAGGTCATTCCTGACTGTTGGGAGGTCGTCACTGGGTGATTTCGGTATGGAGAGGAACGCTGAGCGGTCAGCTCGACGAAATGATCCCGACCTCCGACCATACGGTCTGCAGGGCGACCGTGCACCCTTAGTATAGACTTAATGAGGCGGCATACTCGGAGTATATTCCCTATCAGTCTAGATCTTCTAGACTTCTATCTTCATCTTTCAGAGGTCTTTTGAGATTATATTTTTTACGTTTATAAATAGAAATCTCTATCAATATAGTGGAATTTAAATATTAACAAAATCTCTCTCTCCCTATGTTCTTGTCTCTCTATTATTGTCTTTGTCTTTGCAGTTTACTCTATTTATATTTATATTTAGGCGGCATACTCGGGGTACTTTTTTTTTCCTCAAAATATTACCAGAGAACTAGGGTCTTTTACGACAGTCGAACACTCTAACTCTTCGTTTCTTGCTGGCTATCGCTTCCACCACTCCACACAGACACATACCACAAATTCCACCAGCACCGCCCAACCGAAGAGAATAGAGAACTTAGGGAAAATAGAACAGGACAAAGGAGCGGTCGGTTCGTTGAGAGTCGAGAATCGAGAGAACTTTGGTCTCACTATCTCGAGACTCTTTGAGTATGAGACTTGAGAGTCGAGACAAGTGACTCAGAGTCTTAGAGAAGAAGACTAGAATCGAGAAATGAGAGGTTCCTTACTCTTTGAGAATGGAGAAACTAGAAAGAACTTTGAGATTTTGAGAATGGAGAAACCCTAAGTCAGAGAAGAAGAGAGCCAAAGAGGAGACTGGAGTCAAGAGAGGAGGAATCGTGACTGCGCAACGCAACAAGTGAGTGAAATGAGAGCAAAAACCCTAAACGCGAATTGATAAGCCTCCGAGATACCTTTAAATCAAGTACATATTAGGGTGTTTTGTCACGTTTATAGCATCCTTGCATGATGAATCGTGCTCATAAATGCTTGAAAATCACTAACCAACACATGAAAGCTACTTTTAGCCTAAAGGAGGTGAAACAGGAGCCCCGGGAGCAAATAGAAGCAAAAGTTGAGCTTAAAGAACGAACCAGGCAAGATAGGAGCCCCGGAGGACCCAAGTGGATGGCCACACGCGTGTGAGCGTGCGTGGAAATAATCCAGTAGCCTCCCACGCACACTCACACGCGTGTGAGCAGGCGTGGAGACTGCATTGCACAAAATTTGACTAGGGTTGCTTTTTCGGAGACTATTTAAACCCCTTTGATAGATTTTTAGAGGAGATTCCCAGAAATTTAGTTTCCCTTAGTTTTTCCTTTGGAGAACTTTCTCCATTTTTCTTAGATTTTCATTTCTTAGTTTAGATAAATCTCCATTGTAGCAAGCCAACAAGCTTGGATTGAAGGATTACTTCACTCTAGGTGATCTCTATTTCATTTCTATTATATTTTGTTATCTTGTTCTTGGATTAAATTAGCTTTTGTCTTGAATTTCATATCATGAGTGGCTAGTTTAATCTAGGGATTTGGATTGTGTGATTGTATGACGCTAGTGTGATGATCTTATCTCTATTTTGGATCTAAATGCTTAGAGTGTTGGATTATCTATTCTTGTCTATTGATTGTTGTTTTGATGAGATCTTGTTTGGATTTGACCAATCTAGATGAGAGATTGAGCTCTTGACTCTTTCAAGTCTTTGATTAGAGTTAGGATTTGAAGCTTGACACAATCATAGTTTCTATGGACTTCTTAAGAATAGTAGGATAGTGTGTAGCTTAAGTGTTTGATCCTCTTAGAGCTTTGGATGCTTAAAGGCACTCCTAAGCCAAAGAAGCCTTAGTACACAAAGGTGGAAAAAGACTAAGACAACACACTCTTGAATAGCCAACAACCTTGCATTATCTATCCACTACCTTAGTCACACCACAATGCAACATACATGAACACTATCCAATCCCTACCCCTTTTACATATTTGCAAACTCTCTTACTTTATTACTTTCTTGCACACAAACCAACCTTATGAACTCCTTTCACTCACGATCCACCATTCCCCACACTCGAATCCCATGCATGACTCAATCAAGTAAACACCCGAACATTTGACACACCTCCACGTCCCTCCTTCGAGACCAACACTCGGGGAGTCACTGACTTTCCGTTTTAACACAAATATCTTTTGACACCTCAACCCTACGCAAAACTCCAATGTCACGAATATATATATATATATACATATATATATATATGTATATATATATATATATATATATATATACATATATATATATATGTATATATATATATATATGTATACATATATATATGTATATATATATATCTTTGTACATATATATATATGTATATATATATATGCCCTTGTTCACCGGTGTTCATTACCTTTTAAAAAAATAATTATCTTTAAAACTTTTCATTAGCTACTTTTATTATTTTTTCACGTTAGGCACACAATTCATATGTTATAGGCACACAATACTCAGTAAATAGGCACACAATGGTGTTCATAACCTTTTCTACGCCAGTCTTTGGTTTGTTTTTTGTTTTGTCCGTATGGAATGCAATACTGATTTTCTAACCTTAATTATAATTCAATAGTGATTCTATATTAATTAATCAAAAGCCTTCCATAATACCAATTAATGTAAAATATCATCTTTGCCCTTAATTAACTAAAAAACTAATCTAAACATTACCTAAATCTACACCATTAATTTTTAGAAATCAATGGCTAGGATTGATCCTCAAAATCCTCTATAATACATTAGTCCTCACCTGAATAGACTTCTATATATATATATATACATATAGGGTTGACTTCCTATGAGACAAACTATTTAGGTGAGAAATGCGAACAACGTGAGTGCACATAGTCTACTTCACGAATGCACACACCCTAAACTGTGTGCACTCATGTATATGTATATGTATATATCTATATATATATGTATATGTGTACATATACATATATATACATATGTATATATATATGTATATACATATGTATATACATATGTATATGTATATGTATATGCAATGTATATGTATATGTATATGTATATGTATATACATATACATATACATATACATATATATATATATATATATATATATATATATATATATATATATATATATATATATATATATATATATATATATATATATATATATATATATATATATATATATATATATAATCGCGTTCAGGTGAGAACCACCTGTCCAGGAGAGAACTGAGAACGCTTCTCAACGCGCTATGTGTCCTAGATGTAGTTGCACCTAATGTTATAACTAGGTGCACCTAGGTGCATGAATGTTTAACAAGGTAAATTACTTGCACTTGTAAATGAAAATAGGTGCACAAGTGCAAGTAAAATGTATTACAGATGCAACTAAATTCTACACTGAGCATCAATACTAAGTGCACCTAGGTGCATGAATGTTAACAAGGTAAATTACTTGCACTTGTAAGTGAAAATAGGTGCAGAAGTGCAAGTAAAATGTATTACAAGTGCAAGTAAAATGTACGCTGAGCTCAATACTAAGTGCACCTAATGTTATAACTAGTTGCACCTAACGTTATAAGTGGTGCACCTAGGTGCATGAATGTTAACAAGGTAAATTACTTACACTTGTAAGTGAAAAATAGGTGCACTTGTAAGTGAAATTAGGTGCACTTTTAAGTGAAACTAGGTGCACTTATAACACAATTACTTGCACCAAAGTTCGAGTTATTTATGAAAATAACACAACCTTGCTTTTTTAAAATTACATCTGATTCGTTGATCTGGACACGTGAACGACTGCGAAGCGTTCTCAGTTCCTTCCTGGGCGAGTGTCCGCACCTGAGCGCGCCCTTATGTGTATATATATATATATATATATATATATATATATATATATATATATATATAACTTTTTTAGGTTGTTTACACCAGTGAATGGTGCAAATACCATATCATACCTGGAAAAACAAAGGTCAAATTTTGTCAGATACTACATGCATATATAGTGGGATCCTGTTGCATCTATAGTTATATGTACTTGCACTATACCAAAAACACCTTACCAAAAACATAACAGAAATAAATATATATGCACTAACGTAACAAAAACTAACCTGTTTGTCTGATATGTGGCATCAAATGATACAACATCACCAAAAAGGGTAAAGTTCTTCCTAGAAACTGCATCAGCCCAAAAAACCCTAGATAACTGATCAAACTCATCAACATCAAATGCAAAGAAAAGAGCTGGACATACTTCTTTTTTCTTTAAAAAATTAGTCACTACCATCTGAGCATCAACACCCGAACAATAAGAGTTTATGTCCCTTTTAATATTCGAAATTCTACACTTGTTGCACCTACATTTGAGAAACTCCCACCATCTCCTTGAACAACCGAAAACTTTGCACTGGCCCAATGTTGCTTTTACACAATCAGCTACGAACTTCATGTGACCAACCCCAATCTTCCTATTCCCCTTAAGAAATTGTCTTGACAATAATGATGACAGCGAATGATTGTGACGCTCCTCAAACAATTTAATACAATAAGCACCATTACTCACATATCTAAAAGCAATGCGAGCTCTACACCCAACCCTATTCGAAACTCTCCGCCTCTTTATAACAGAGCACTCAACACCATCCAATTCTGCTGCTGAAGAGCTATCCATACAAACGACATTCTTAAAACCCTCCCTACTACAAACAATATATTTCCAAATTGTCACCCCATCACTAGATTTTTTAATCGTACTGTGTGTCGAATATCAAACCCCACAACTGAAGCATACTTAGTATAAAATTCAACAGCAGAATCCAAATCAGGAAAAACCTTCCCAACAACAGGTTTAACTGAATCTTCACAAACAGGGACATGATATTTTGTCAAACCAGGGGAAATATCCAAACGATAAGAATCACATTCACCTGTGTGTCCAACTACTTCAAATTAATACACCATTATGTAATAAATGCAAAAAAAATGTATAACTCCTAACACTCTACGATAAACTATATACAATAAATAATTAGTGCAAGTACTTAAACCACAGTAAGCATGTAAATGATATTAAATGTGCACCTAGTACTAAGCAGAGATGCATCTACTTGAAATCAACAAAAAACTAAAATATTGCATACATAACTCATATAAAAATGCACGTAAATCATATAAAAGATGCACCCAATACTACCCAAAGATGCATCTACCTGAAATCAACAAAAACAA
>CP025649.1:966331-986506 GCA_003576665.1 Ipomoea trifida | reverse complement strand
TTAGAGTGTTGGATTATCTATTCTTGTCTATTGATTGTGTTTTGATGAGATCTTGTTTGGATTTGACCAATCTAGATGAGAGATTGAGCTCTTGACTCTTTCAAGTCTTTGATTAGAGTTAGGATTTGAAGCTTGACACAATCATAGTTTCTATGGACTTCTTAAGAATAGTAGGATAGTGTGTAGCTTAAGTGTTTGATCCTCTTAGAGCTTTGGATGCTTAAAGGCACTCCTAAGCCAAGAAGCCTTAGTACACAAAGGTGGAAAAAGACTAAGACAACACACTCTTGAATAGCCAACAACCTTGCATATCTATCCACTACCTTAGTCACACCACAATGCAACATACATGAACACTATCCAATCCCTACCCCTTTTACATATTTGCAAACTCTCTTACTTTATTACTTTCTTGCACACAAACCAACCTTATGAACTCCTTTCACTCACGATCCACCATTCCCCACACTCGAATCCCATGCATGACTCAATCAAGTAAACACCCGAACATTTGACACACCTCCACGTCCTCCTTCGAGACCAACACTCGGGGAGTCACTGACTTTCCGTTTTAACACAAATATCTTTTGACACCTCAACCCTACGCAAACTCCAATGTCACGATATATATATATATATAATATATATATATATATATATATATATATATATATATTATATATATATGTATATATATATATGTATATATATATATGCCTTGTTCACCGGTGTTCATTACCTTTTTAAAAAAATAATTATCTTTAAAACTTTTCATTAGCTACTTTTATTATTTTTTCACGTTAGGCACACAATTCATATGTTATAGGCACACAATACTCAGTAAATAGGCACACAATGGTGTTCATAACCTTTTCTACGCCAGTCTTTGTTTGTTTTTTGTTTTGTCCGTATGGAATGCAATACTGATTTTCTAACCTTAATTATAATTCAATATGTGATTCTATATTAATTAATCAAAAGCCTTCCATAATACCAATTAATGTAAAATATCATCTTTGCCCTTAATTAACTAAAAAACTAATCTAAACATTACCTAAATCTACACCATTAATTTTAGAAATCAATGGCTAGGATTGATCCTCAAAATCCTCTATAATACATTAGTCCTCACCTGAATAGACTTCATATATATATATATACATATAGGGTTGACTTCCTATGAGACAAACTATTTAGGTGAGAAATGCGAACAACGTGAGTGCACATAGTCTACTTCACGAATGCACACACCCTAAACTGTGTGCACTCATGTATATGTATATGTATATATCTATATATATATGTATATGTGTACATATACATATATATACATATGTATATATATATGTATATACATATGTATATACATATGTATATGTATATGTATATGCAATGTATATGTATATGTATATGTATATGTATATACATATACATATATATATATATATATATATATATATATTATATATATATATATATATATATATATATATATATATATATATAAATCGCGTTCAGGTGAGAACCACCTGTCCAGGAGAGAACTGAGAACGCTTCTCAACGCGCTATGTGTCCTAGATGTAGTTGCACCTAATGTTATAACTAGGTGCACCTAGGTGCATGAATGTTTAACAAGGTAAATTACTTGCACTTGTAAATGAAAATAGGTGCACAAGTGCAAGTAAAATGTATTACAGATGCAACTAAATTCTACACTGAGCATCAATACTAAGTGCACCTAGGTGCATGAATGTTAACAAGGTAAATTACTTGCACTTGTAAGTGAAAATAGGTGCAGAAGTGCAAGTTAAATGTATTACAAGTGCAAGTAAAATGTACGCTGAGCTCAATACTAAGTGCACCTAATGTTATAACTAGTTGCACCTAACGTTATAAGTGGTGCACCTAGGTGCATGAATGTTAACAAGGTAAATTACTTACACTTGTAAGTGAAAAATAGGTGCACTTGTAAGTGAATTAGGTGCACTTTTAAGTGAAACTAGGTGCACTTATAACACAATTACTTGCACCAAAGTTCGAGTTATTTATGAAAATAACACAACCTTGCTTTTTTAAAATTACATCTGATTCGTTGATCTGGACACGTGAACGACTGCGAAGCGTTCTCAGTTCCTTCCTGGGCGAGTGTCCGCACCTGAGCGCGCCCTTATGTGATATATATATATATATATATATATATATATATATATATATATATAGGGGCGCACTCCCCTGCGGACACTCGCCAGGTAAGAAATAGGAACAAATCTGGTGCGTCCATCTTCTAAAATCGACGAAATACTACAGCTCCCTTTCATAACGCGCGGTGGCAAATACGTAATTTTGCCCCCATTTCGCGCACCGCTCCTTAATAGACACGCGAGACTAAACTAAACTTAATTACTCTAAACTGCAAAACCCCATTACGCGCACCGTTCCGGCGACGACAACGACAAGTAAAGCTTCGCTAAACAGGAACACAACGCAATCAATATCTACCAAAAATGGATGCGGAACAAAGCCCAACTGTTAATGCTGAGAAAACACGAACCAAACGAGGTAAAATTTTTAAATTTCTTGTTTCTTTCGCATTTCATAAGAAACATATTGCTGGCTAGTAATTTGTGATTTGCAAGTAATCATGCACTTATGTGTTAATTTAGAACACCTAAACCTGAGTGTGAGAGAAGTTGTGTTATGGATTAGTCAGTTTGTGTTATATATTAGTCAATATTAAAACGCCATGTGCATGCACAGTTTATGAAAATGTGTAATTTGCAAGTAGTTTAGGTTATATGTGCAAGTACTCATCTATAGGTGTGCATATAGACTTGTATGGGCAAAGTGACAGTTATGATCACTTTGCAACAACGGTAACTATTATTGCATTTAGTTAACAGTATAGATGCAACTAGTATAACCACCCTAACTGTGCAAGTACATACTCTTGTGTTTTTTTAACACCTAAACCTGAGTGTGAGAGGAATTGTGTTATAGATTAGTCAATTTGTGTATATTAGTCAATATTGACACCATGTGCATGCACAGTTTGTGAAAATGTAATTTGCAAGTAGTTTAGGTTATATGTGCAAGTACTCATCTATGGGTGTGCATCTAGACTTGTATGGGCAAAGTGAGGTTAATGATCACTTGCAACAACTGTAATCTGTTATTGCATTTAGTTAACAGTATAGATGCAACTAATATAACCACCCTAACTGTGCAAGTACATACTCTTATGTGTTAATTTAAAACACCTAAACCTGAGTGTGATAGGAATTGTGTTATAGATTAGTCAATTTGTGTTATATATTAGTCAATATTAAACCCATGTGCATGCACAGTTTATGAAAATGTGTAATTTGCAAGTAGTTTAGGTTATATGTGCAAGTACTCATCTATAGGTGTGCATATAGACTTGTATGGGGCAAAGTGACAGTTAATGATCACTTTGCAACAACTGTAATATATTATTGCATTTAGTTAACAGTATAGATGCAACTAGTATAACCACCCTAACTGTGCAAGTACATACTCTTATGTGTTAATTTAAAACACCTAAACCTGAGTGTGATAGGAATTGTGTTATAGATTAGTCAATTTGTGTTATATATTAGTCAATATTAAAACGCCATGTGCATGCACAGTTTATGAAAATGTGTAATTTGCAAGTAGTTTAGGTTATATGTGCAAGTACTCATCTATAGGTGTGCATATAGACTTGTATGGGGCAAAGTGACAGTTAATGATCACTTTGCAACAACTGTAATATATTATTGCATTTAGTTAACAGTATAGATGCAACTAGTATAACCACCCTAACTGTGCAAGTACATAATCTTATGTGTTAATTTAGAACACCTAAACCTCACTGTGTGAGTAATTGTGTTACATATTAGTCAATTTTTCTTATATGTTAGTCAATATTAAGACACCATGAGCATGCAAAGTTTATGACAAATGTGATTTGCAAGTAGTTTAGCTTATATGTGCATGTAATAACCGTTAGGTGTGCATCTAGACCTGTATGTGGCAAAATGGCAGTTAATGGTCATTCTGCAACAACTGTAATCTATTATTGCATTTAGTTAAAAGTATAAATGCAATTAATATAATCACCCTAAATGAGTGTTAATTGTGTGTGTCAACACCTAAAACTCACTGTGAGACTAATTGTGTTATAAATTAACCAACATTAACACACTATAATTTTGCAAGCCTAATGTGTAAATAACTCTTATAGGTGCAAAGAGGCAAACTGAAGGGACCAGAAAGTCTAAGCGACAGGCAAAAAAGTCAAAAAAGGAACCAGTTAAAGTAATAGTTCAGAGCGCACCTGGAAGATGACTTAGAAGAGAGTGAACAACCACCTAGTGGATCTGAACCAGATGTCAATCGTGGAGATGATGAAGAGAGTGCACAACCATCTGCTGGATCTGAACCAGATGTGAATACTCAAGAAGTTGAAGGCAATGAAGACTCTGAGCCAAATGAGGACAGAGACACTGACACCGAGTATTCTGATGCTACTTACCCATCACTATCAACAAGGGCAACCCCTTACCAACTGACAAAACATTTACAGAACTTAACTGATGCACAATCTCAAAGTTTGAGAGAGATGGGTTTTGATCACTTAAGGGAGCATCAAATTTCTAGAGTACCTGGGAAGCTGGCATGGTGGCTGCTTAACAACTTTGATGCACGAAGCTGTTCTCTACGTGTCCATGATGGTAAAGAGCTGCACATTACAGAGGAAGATGTTGCCCTAACACTGGGGTTCCCCCGTGGAAATATCAGAATGGAGAAAAGAACTAAAGGAGATGAAGACACCACATTACTTGATGACTGGAAAAAACAATTGCGCAGGACTGATCTCTTAATAACACCTACTAAACTGTAAGGCAATGGTGGCATGCAAGGATGGAGGAGAATGGTTCAGGCGTCATCTTGCCATACTCATTTCTACAATGTTTGTAGAGAGCAACTTAGCTGGCTATGTGAACACAAATCTGATCAAGAACTTTGAGGATGTCACGAAAATAGGTGATCTGAATTGGTGTGAGTACATACGTAGAACACTTGTCAGCAGTAAGGTTGCATGGACAAAGAAAACAGCTCAGAAGTTCATTGGACCAATAATATTCCTGACAGTAAGATGCTTTAACAATGACAAGAAACTACTTAGAAGAATTACTATACCGTAACTAAAGTATATTTTATACATTTTGCAGATTTTTTATGTTGACAGAGTAGTGCTTTACAGCAGGCCAATACCTAGGAAATTCCCAGCAATCATTGGATGACCACAAAACTACTGAACCAAAAATGTTGCCTGGTGGCTTTGGATACGGATACATTGATGGACCACCACAACCCCTGAAAGCCATTGAAGAAAGAAATCAGCAGAGAGTGAAGAAGGGTTGGAGGTAAACACTGATAATATAATGTTATGCAACTAGATTATGTAACATGTGCATGCAGTTATTAATAATATTGCCCACAAAATTTAGTCTATATACAACACTCAGTGATGTGCAACTACTTTATATTATATGTGCATCTGTTACTAAGAAATTATGCACACAGATTATTCCTATATGTCACTGCTTGTTTTATTAATACACACTTCTGCCTTAAATTATGCAACTACATTATGTTAAATGTGCATGAACTTATTATTAACATTGCACATAGAATTTAGTCTCCATACAATACTGCGGATGTGCAATAAGTTTAGATTATGTGTATTACTAAATTTACCACAATTATTTCTATATGTGACTAATTGCTATATTAATGCATACTTCTACTAACTGTAACTCTCATATGTACTACCAAAAAAAAAAAAGACCTATATGCACAGATTTGCAGAGAAGATAAAACTTCTGGCAGCAACAATGAATGAGGTAATGACAATGGCAGAACAGGCACCACAGCGCACAGTGGATAATCCTGATTTTAAACAGATGGTGGAATCTGCCCAAAAATTGTTGGGAATACCAAACCCAGAGATTGAGTTAACTCAGGAGAATGAGGAGTTTTGGAACAACCCGGAATTCATTGCAGCTTTTGATGAAATTGATAATGCAATTGCTAGGAGAGAGCAATACAGGGCTAAAATTGCAGAAGGACCGAGCTTTAGCTTAGGGATGACTCCAGATGAAGTTGAAAGGGTAATCAATCGTGTCCAACGAACTGCAAAAAAATCAGCTGCAAAGAGCCCAAAACAAAAGGTGATGAGTGATGAATTTACCACCCCAACTGGACCTTCTACCGACACAACACCAAATCTTACACAACAGACAACAACTGAAGAGCTGACAACACCTGCTGAACAACAGGAGAAAGTTGATGAGGTTATGACACTTTAACATACTAATTGCATCACTAATCTACACTATTTGCAGTTTCTTTTAAATATAGATGCACTTTACACTATATTCACTTGCATCAGATACTATGTTTATTTGAAACACATGATAGCTTAATACCAATAAATATATCAACCCATGATAGATGCTGCCACCGGAACCACAAGAAAAAGAATCACAACAGACAGAGCAGGATGATGAAGAGGAAAATCCTATACAAATGCATACTGAAAAAAGTCTGGGAAAACAGCAGACAACAACTGAAGAACTGACACCACTTGCTGAACAACATGATGATGTTGATGAGGTTATGACACTTTAACATACTAATTGCATCATTAGTCTACACTAGTTGCAGTTTCTTTTAAATATAGATGCACTTTACACTATATTCACTTGCATCAGATACTATGTTTATTTCAAACAAATGATAGCTTAATACTAATAAATATATCAAAACATGATAGATGCAGCCACCGGAACCACAACAAAAAGAATCACAACAAATAGAGCAGGATGATGAAGAGCAAGATCCTATACAAATGCAGACTGAAAAAAGTTTAGGAAAAGAGCCTCAGCGGCCAGAAACAAGGACGGAAAAACGACAAGTCAAGCCAACAAATCCTTTGAAATCCTCTTACTTGACAAGGCAAGTTGACATGAAACGACCATGGACTGCAACAGAAAAAATCATTGGGAAATGGGTTCTGCAAAATGAAAATGTTGATCCGTAAGAATCTATAACTAACAACTATATTGGTCATTGATATATTACCATCTCTGATATATATACATAACTGTTAATTTTGTTTGCAAACAGAACACGGATAATTTTCAAACATGGTCCATACGCAGTGATTTGGGATGACATGCTATCCCTCAACAAGAATCAGGAAATTAAGGTTGGGATTATTGATGCTTGGTCTGCAATTCTGAACCAGAAAGAAAAACTCGTAGCAGCAGCTCACCGTGCAGGTTTTTCGCATCGACATTTGTGTGTGTAAGTTTGACAACAACTATAAACACCTTTTTAAATTTCTTGTTTCTTTTGCATTTCATAAAAACCTTATTGGTGGCTAGTAATTTGTGATTTGCAAGTAATAATACACTTATGTATTAATTTAGAACACCTAAACCTCAATGTGAGAGGAATTGTGTTATAGATTAGTCAATTTGTGTTATATATTAGTCAATATTAACACACCATATGCATGCACAGTTAATGAAAAATGTAATTTGCAAGTACTTTAGGTTATCTGTGCAAGTACTCATCTATGGGTGTGCATCTAGCCTTGTATGGGGCAAAGTGACAGTTAATGATCACTCTGCAACAACTGTAATCTATTATTGCAAGTAGTTTAGGTTATATTTTACTTCAGCTTTGAAACATGCAGACTAACATCTACATTTTACTTCAGCTTTACACAGTTGTAGCACCCTATGGCGATGACGCATTGAGGACTAAGAGATTTGCAGAAAGAATGGACAATGAAATTAGGCAGACAGAAGGATTGAATCTTCAAGATATTGAGTTGGTAAGCTACAAACAATATATATGCTAAAGTGCACCTAACATATATCAATATTGCATTAAAGTACATCTAAATGTGCAACTAACCTATGAATTATATGCATTCCAATTTCAAAACAGTTTCTCTTCCCAATTGTCCACTCTCATCACTACTTTGTGCTTACCGTGAATGTGAAGAATAAAAGATTTGACATCTTGGACAATTCATCATCTGATAGCCCCGGGAATGAAAAGTATGGAGATGTACCAACAACACTGGTAATGTTACTTACCAAATTTCATATATATCAACACTTTATTAATTCCAATACTAACAATATCAAATGACACAGAAAACCATGTTGGCTGAATACTTTCACACCAAAGAAGATGATGCAAAAAGGAATCTTGTAAAGGCATTGACACCTGCTAGACTTAGAATGTCATGGAGGGACAACAGTAACAAAGTTGACTGTGGTGTCTTCACTATGCGACACATGGAGACCTATATGGGCAAAGGTACTAAAGGCTGGGACTGCGGACTGGAAAAGGAAAACAAGGAACAACTAAACAACGCAAGAGTGAAATACCTTGCTGAAATTGTGAATTCCCCAGTAAATGAATTCCGTGAAGACTGTATGAAAGATGCAAGGCAGTTTGAAAAGGCCTCAAAGGCCAAGAAGTAACTATTTGATGGATTTAAGAATTGACAATTTGATTTTTTGTAGTCAAGGTCTCTAACCATTTTTTTGGTGTAGGCAATTAAATAGAACTATATGCCAGGCAGTTTTTGAGTACATATGCAGTGATGACTTGTAGTCGTCAAAATGTTATTAATTCTGTACGTATGCAGTATGGACTTGCATTTATAATTGTCTACGAATGCAGCTACAATTCTCTGTATATGCAAGTACTTTAAGTTATATGTGCAACTAATCATTGTGAATGTGCACCTACACTTGTCTGCCACTAAAGCCAAAACCTAAAGACCTAAAACCTAAACCCTAAAAATTCAACCATAAACCTTGAAAACTTAACACTAATCCCTAAACCCTGAATCATAAACATAAATTTGCGTACAAAACGTGGGCTGCAAGTACTTTGGGTTATCTGTGCAACTAATTCACTTAAATATGCACACATTTGCCTGCACACTAAAGCCAAACCATAAGCACCTAAACCCTAACCTTAAACACTAAACACTAAACCTTGAACCCTAGGCACTAAACACAACACCATAAATACTTAAACGCTAAATGTGCAGCAAAAATTATGGATAAGTTATGGTGAAGTACATTTTTTATATATGCAACTATTTATATGTAAATGTGCACCAAGACTTCCCTAACCCTGACACCCTAACTGTACATGCAAAAATTATGGAAAATTGTAGGTAGCATTACATTACATTACATGTGCAACTAATCACCTGTAAATATCAACCAAGACTTCCTGCCTAGACTGTGCATGCAAAATGTATAAAAAGATATACTCTGCAGTTACTTTAGCTTATATGTGCAAGTACATTTCCCTAATTGTGCATCTAAACCTTTCTGCAACAAAATGTCATCCAAGTTTACTCTGGCAATAACTATACACTATATTTGCATTAACTAAACAATATAAGTGCATATATTCTTCACTATTATTGCAAAAATTTGCATAAAGTTTTTAAACAATTTTCCAGAACTAAATCATCCAATCAATGCTAAAACACCTTCATATCCATTATGCCAGAAGTATACGATTCAGTCATAGTCATTATGGAGAAGTAAATACCCCAACGATAAAATAAATACAATTAAACAACCATTGCACCTAGTTATAAATAAATATGCATATAAATTGTGTACACAGTGCATCCAATACACAATATATATGCAATTAAAAATAACGTACATACTTACAAGAGCAACTAAATTATAACAGAAAGGCACCAGTAGCTACGATAAAATAAATACAGTTAAAGATGAATTGCACATACTTATAAGGCAATGTGCATATAATTTGTATACATAATGCATCTAATACACACTATATATGCAATTAAAAAATAACGAACAACTAAATGATAACACAAAAATGCATCCAATATTGATAACAACGCATATAATTCACGAAATCAAACCACAAACAATACCTGACTCCATTGCGATCGTATAAGCCAACAGCACTCGATGAAGAATTTGAAATTGGTAAACACCAACCGGAAACTCCTACGCGATCAACAAACTCAGACCTGTATTTGGCCGAAAAAAATAAGTAAGGAAGAATTGCGATGCCTATGCGAAACAAGAACTATAACACTTGCACGATCAACACACTCATACCTGTAGTCCGAGATGAATTTGGTAATGAAGAATTGCGGCGCCTACGCGATCACATGAGGTGTTTAAACGAATAGCATTAAGGGATTAGGAAATAAAAAGCAAAAAGACAAGAAACCCCTTACCGCCGGCTAGACGCGAAAAATACTGAGCAACTACTGCCGTTGGATGAAAGCCGATCATCGACCTGGATTTGTTCCTATTTCTTACCTGGGCGAGCCGTTCGCACGTGAACGCAGGCCTATATATATATATATATATATATATATATATATATATATATATATATATATATATATATATATATATAAATATAAATTGGAAGGGGTTACCCGAAGTACATAGTTATTAGCTTTGACCAATTACACACTAATACGCCATTGGGGGATCCCCATGGCGTCATCCTCCAGTAGGCCAAGCAATTCATTCGAGGGTGCCGAGAAAATGTGAATGCCTCTGGGAAGCCGGATCGCTATTTTAGCAAGGGCATCAGCTGGTTGGTTCTGTTCTCGCTTGATAGTCGCAAGCTGCCATATTTCAAAGCTACAGAGTTCCTTCTTGCAAGCCTCAAGGATATTCTGGGCAACCAAGGTTGGCGGTGAAGTCTAGTGCATGTACTCAACAATTGAAGTCGCACCTAGACAATTCCATACAATACTAATCATAAAATTGAGAGGAAAACGCAAACCAGACTCAAGGGTGCAAGGACGTAGGTGCCGCATGTCTAATAGGGCCCGGGAGACATGCCCATATTTGACGTCCATTTAGTTGTCTTCGGGTCCTGCCCATATTTTCGGGTCGAGTGCTGATGCCCAATTATCCTGTCAGGGAGGGCACTGTTTCGCCGGAGCGGCTGTACTTCGGCTTTCTTGTTGCTCTGTTGCAGGACTGGGATTCTGTTCGTTATTCCCGCACTGCTCATATTGCCCATATTTTCCACAGTTGAAGCCAACCAAATGTATCCACTCATACTCAATAGTCCATTCTTTCTCGTTTAACACGAATTTGGATATCAATGGTTTCGTTATGTCCACTTCTACACACAATCTTGCAAACTTTCCCTTGGATATTAAACTGGTTGTGCTATCAATCCTTATTGGTCTCCCAATGTCTCTTCCAATTTTCATGAGGAACTCATCCTCAAAGTATTCAATAGATAAAGAAGGGAATTTTACCCAAACTAACAGTTTCTTGATCTCGTTGCTTCTAGTGTCGAAGTTTGGCTCCCATTCTTGCACCACCAAGTAATGGTCTAAAATCATCCACGACCCTTCAAATTTTGCGTATTCGTAAATCGTAATCTCTCAATGCTTCAAATTTCGCGAGAAAGTAGCCATGGTTTAATTCTATCAGGTCGAAAGGCGCTTCTGGTTTCCACATTCGTTCGAGTCTTTGAAGGAGATATGAGTAGCTGACTGTTCTACCCAAAACTCTAATAATCAAGGATTTGCGCCATGGCCTTCGGAGCCTTTCCTTTTATGCTTTTGTCACCAAGATAACTGGGAACTCATAGGAGTTTGCGTCTACTGCCATTGTGTCACCATCTGAGTCCTCATCTTTTTCAAGCAATGTTGAGTCCATTTTCTAGGTCCAATCGTGGCTAGGGGTGTCTACCGGAGTCGTCCACTGCATGGATTCTGGAGACATTAACTCTGCTGCTGCCGATGAGGATTCTTGATTTCCTATTTCTGGAAGGCCAGCCTTTGTTGCCTCTGCATAGTTGCGAGTACGTTTCGCTTTCTTTGAACTACGGTCGAGTAAATCTTTCACTTCAGGCGGTCGATCAGTCGCCATCGGTGGGGGTTGCTCAGGGAGCGATTCTCTCATGTCTCACACGGATATACATACATACATACATACATACATACAAGCACGACATCGTTTATATATACATTGTAAACGCGAAATATTTGAATTGTATATATTCAAAATTCAAAGTATCGGTTACAATAAGTAGTATGTATCAAACGATAAAGGGGTACAATCTCTGTATAGAAGTCCTCTGATTCTCTACTAGAAATTAAATATGCTGATCGGAAGTATGCCTAGTTCAGAATATGTTTAACTGGAAGTATGCCGATTGGAAGTGTACTGAATTCGGAATATGCCGAATTAGAAGTGTGCTGAGTTGGAAGTATGCCAACTGGAAGCGTGCCGAGTTGGAAGTATGCCAACTGGAAGTATGCCAAGTTCAGAGTATGTTGAACTGGAAGGGTGCGGAGTTGGAGTATGCCAACTGGAAGTATGCCGAGTTGGAAGTATGCCAACTGGAAGTATACCGAGTTCAGATTATGCAGAACTGGAAGTGTACCGAGTTGGAAGTATGCCAACTGTAGGTATGCCAAGTTGGAAGTATGCCAACTGGAAGTATGCCGAGTTCGAAATATGCGAACCGGAAGTATGCCAAGTTCGAAATACGCGAACTGGAAGTGTTACTTGGTGCAAATAAATTGCAAGCGTGTTCCAGACAATATTCTGGCGAGATTTCGGCAGAGCTTCGGTATGCAAATGTTCAGAGCTCCCTTTCCTTGAAAATGAAACCACTATTTATAGTGGTGAGTTGGTAGGAAAAATCTAACCAACTCTATCCATTTGGATAATTCTTATATTTAATTAATATTTGAATTAAATATAAGGAATGTATCGGGACACTATCACGTCCAGGTTCATGATTTTATATTTTTGAACCAATTTATAATATCCACATCTTTCCCAAGAATTATATGATCCACATATATTGTTGATGGGCCAACCCAAGTCAAAGCCCGTCCATTTAAGCGGCCCAATTAATCCAATTAGCTTGGTCCAACTCAATCAAATATATTTCCTGAACTTGGGCCAGCAGTTCAGCAACAATTACTTTAAATTAATTAATTAGACCAACTAATTATTTATTGGGCTATTTAATCAACCCAATTAAATAAATATTAGTCCAATTTAATTAATTAAAGCAATTAATTTAATAACCCATTATCCGTCACGGCCCAATAATATTGTTTGAATTTTCAGTGCCAACAAATTGCCCCTTCGAGACTTGTTTGGCGTGCTCCAACTGCAAAGAAAAGGAAGTCTCGAAATATAGTCCAGAGACTAAATTTGCAGACATCCAACGAATGTCATTTGGACTATAAAGGTTTCAATTTATGCAAAGGCCCAACAAAAGTTAGTCCCACAGGCCCAAAGTATTTCAACATTCAAAAAAAATATAGCCGGATCATAACCTTAATTTTGGTCTTTAATTTCCTTTTCAAAATTTGAAAGCTAAACCAGCCCATGCACAACAAATTTCCATATTCCCTTTCTTGCATAAGGGCCCATCTCATTTCACCTTTAATTCTGACCAAAATTAATTTTCTTCATAATTTGAAGATTGGAGTTTTTTCCCAAAATGGTCCATCGACTATTGCTCATTCTCAATTTTGCATTTCGACTTTCAATTGCACCTAATGTGGTCCCTCGACTTTCAAAAATTCACCCAATTTGGTCCTCCGTTACATATTCCGTCAAATCAGTGTTAAAATGGAGGGTATTTTCGTCCATTTACCTATTGTTAGCCTAATAAACATTGAGAAATAGTTGAGGGACTATTTTGAGAATAGTCAAGGGACCATTTTGGGAAAAACTATTTTATTTATTTCATTTTTGTTTATTTTCATTGTTTAGACTCTATAAAATTAGAATTTCGATACATTTTTTTCTTACAAATATAAATAGTTAAAATCATCGCGCAATCCAACCTTAAAATTTTTAACTTTCTTTACAGACTTTTCCTCTCTAAATATACAAACTATTCCTATGAAGTTTTACAATAAGTTCCGTAAATTTCAAAAATACTCATATACTTTTTTTTTTTTTTATGTTCATAGACAATCAATCACTATGTATCACATTAAATATTACTTTTACCATTGAAAATAATAATTTTTTTTCAAGCGTAGACACCCAAAGAGTGTAAAATGTAGGGAAAATATTGGACCGTAAGGTAAATTTTTCTAGTAAACTTCTCAGGTGAGCCAAAAAGTAAAATCTCGTCAATGTTTCCTGCAATATTTTCTGTATTTGATTTCGAAGTAATTATTAAATTTTATATTAATTTACATTATTTACGATATTGTATGACATCTTTTATATGTTTTCCTCTTCTTATTTTTTTTATTAATTATTAAGGCAAGTATAATTTATTTTGTAATGTGGACACATTATTTTTAATAATTTTGATTTAATTAAATTATATCTTAATTATAAAAATCCTACTTAATAATTTTAGTATATTACACAGAACACAATAATTATTATAAATAATGTTTAATAATTGTCAATTTGTATTCAACAATAAAATTTATAGTTAATTTTTAAGTCAATCATAAAATCTTTTGTGCTGTGGGCACATTATTATTAATTATTTGAGTTTAATAATATTATATCTTATTTATAAAAAAAATCCAAAGTAATATATTTAGTACTACGGATGTGACTAAGAATTATTTTAATCGGTGCTTAAAAATGAGTATTTATAAAATTTATGAAACTTATTGTAAATCTGCATAGGAATAGTTTGTAAAAAAGATAAAAAATTTTAGGATGGATTGAACGATTTTAACTATTTATATTTGTAAGAAAAAAATGTATAGAAATTCTAATTTTATAGAGTCTAAAAAATGAAAATAAACAAAAATGAAATAAATAAAATATTTTTTCCCAAAATGGTCCCTTGACTATTCTCAAAATGGTCCCTCAACTATTTCTCAATGTTTATTAGGCTAACAATAGGTAAATGGACGAAAATGCCCTCCATTTTAACACTGATTTGACGGAATATGTAACGGAGGACCAAATTGGGTGAATTTTTGAAAGTCGAGGGACCACATTAGGTGCAATTGAAAGTCGAAATGCAAAATTGAGAATGAGCAGTAGTCGAGGGACCATTTTGGGAAAAAACTCTTGAAGATTGATTTTGACCAAAATTAATTTTCTTCATAATTTGAAGATTGAACACAGCATACGGGAGCCAGCCTTATCCTCCATCTACAAGTCTATCAAAATTCAATATCCAGCCACATGATCAACCACAAATCAGGACTTGATATGGACTAAACAAAATATTAGAATTCCAACCAAACTCAAATTCCTTATACTGCAACTATAAATAACCCAATAATTCACAATTTCTTTAAACCAAGAACAGAGTTGTCTGCAGTCAACTTCACCGAGCTTCAATCTTCAGGTAATTTTAATTCTCGCAGTATATCTCCTTGATTTTCTTTGTTTACAGGAGGGAGGAAGGAGACGAAATAAATGAGGCATTTGAATAGAAACCACCGGGAAATTGATTCTCTGAGGTGCATTTCACCATTGCCTGAGCTTGCTACCTTCGCGAACATTGGACCGGAGCTTCCTGCAAATCGATTTCTTAGGTTGTCTTCTGCCATTGGACCGGAGCTTCCTACGAATCGACTTTTTTGGGTCGTCTTCCGCCATTGTTTGGCCCGTCATCCCCATAAACACTGGACGGGGACTCCTCGAAAATTAATTTTTCGTGTTGTTACTCCGTCGTTGTTTGGGCTGGAAATAACGGGAACTAATTTTCCTGAGAAGTTCCTCTATTGTCTAATTTCGCATCGGCCTTACTGTTGCCGGAAATTAGAACATGGGGCTGTAACTTCATGGAAATTGACCTCCATTGCCTGCTGTTGTTTCGCCGGCAGAAATATCTACTGCCATTGTCACCTTCAAGAAATAAAACTCCTCACTACTGCGAAAGTCGTAGGTGGACTCGCCGGTGCTTGATAGGAAGAACGACGCAGTACTTTGAAAGGAAACTTATGTTTGGTTTCAGTTTAATTACAACTGAAAAGGGAGCCAACATATATGTGCTTGCCTCGGAAACCAAAGTCCTCATAGAGCCTTGTGCCATCACTGATAACATACATACTTTTGTTTACTTTGCAGCCTGCCAGACAGCTGTGGGTGTATATACATACACGTAGACAACACATATTCCCAGGTTCGCTTTCCAAGAGCCCCTTTTCCCCTTTGCGTGTGGATATACATAATGTATTGCTAATCTGACAAACCCATGTGCCCTTTCTTTTCTTTTTTTTCGTAATGGAGAATTTCCCTTGTCTCTTTTTAAAATACTCCACTAGTCATAATCACTCTTTTTTTTGAACAAGGCTTCACATAATCACTTTGGTCTTTGGATGTGTACACAACATATTACATACGTATACATGGCCCACAAATTATGTTAGGTGCATGTACGTATATAATAATATGTATGTTTGTCTTGTTAATTTGTAGTGTAGTGTAGTGTAGCAGCATGTGGCGTATATATATATATATCTATATATATATCATATGTACACATGGTCCACTGCACACACATGACCCAAATATGTAAAACATATATATATTTGTTTGTTAGTGTAGCGTGAGAGTATATATAATATATATAATCCATATATATATATATATATATATATATATATATATATATATATATATATATATATATTTGTTTGCTTTATGTGTAGCGTGAGAGTATATAATATAATATATAATCCATCTTTTTGTTTTTGCTTTTCTCACCCCACTGTCATACATCTATAATGTAATATATATTTGTTTTGGTACGTAGTGTAATGTACGTATGTATGTAGTATATATATAATTCCTCAAGCTTGTCTGTTGGTGAATATAGTGTAGGCATACTTGATGTAAATGTGGCCCATAAGTACATAATTCACATTTGCTTTCCCTATTTGTGTGTCACGTACATAATTTATAGATTATATACCCATGCACAATTAATATTTGCTTGTGCATATATATATATATATCTATAAATATATAATGTGTGACATGGCATTTCTCCAAAGCCCGACGACTTCTTGGCAAATATTTTGCTTGACTTGATCGGCTCCCTAACTTTCAATGCAGCTTTATATCAAGAATTGAATTCTGAACGATGGTGGTGTTCTGGGAGATAGTAGGAGCTGATAAGAAGAGGAGACTCAAACTATCAAATGATGAGACTAGGAAAGATAGCACATCGTTCCTCATCTACCCGCCGATGAAGCCAAGAATCCTTCCCGCCCCGACACTACCATACCGAGTGGAGAATTGGGCCGTAGACATAGAAACCCAATGGGTTCTACGAACCGGCCTACAACATGTGGAGTATTCATGCGAACTCCCGTCTCTAGGAAGAAGGATACTTGAGGGTGAGGTTTCGTGGAATCAGGACCCTAGTTTCAAGGGCGAGTTCAGTTTCGCCAAGGGGTATTGGGAATGGACTGAGGATATACTTAGTAGGCATTGCGACGTCTTGGAAGCCGCGATGATCTACGACGGCATATACGCCTCTTTGTTTACTTATGATCGTTCAACGCACATCATTCAGGCGTTTTGCGAAGCGTGGTGCCCTATGACCAACACACTGCTTACTTCGGTTGGTGAGCTCTCGATTTCACTTTGGGACCTCCATGTACTTTGCGGCCTACCGATATCGGGTGACATCTATGACGAATACGTCCCCACCGCTTCAGAATTGACAGGGGAAGATATTGACTCCGGGTCTACCCCTCAATGTTGCAAGTATTTGCTCCAAGCGTACAGCTACCTTTACAACCGGCGTAGGCAACTAGGTGGCGGCCGCAATAAGAAGGATGAAAATCGCTCGATTCATATCAACGAGTGGATCGAGTTCTGGAGCAGAAGGCCGCAAATTTATAAAAGGCCATTTCCAAGGAAAGAAGGTCAGAGGAAGAGTCGCCCAAAGAATACCCAGAATCCAAGCGGTAAGATCCCGGCGTTCAAGGGTTGGACCAAAACGACTAGAGCGCCTTTTGTAGAGCTCGGAATTCCTCCTGAACTTGAAGAAGAAACCCACCTAGCAGCATATCTGAGCTGTTGGCTGTGTGTATTTGTACTCCCCATCAAGGCGACACGACTTATTCGCTATGCAACTTTCAAGATGGCTAGTTTAATGGCAACGGGCCAAAAGTTAAATCTCGCAATCCCCGTACTTGCGTCCATTTATAACGGACTAAATGCAATATCTAACTCCGCCAAACCAGGGCAAGCTGACAGTCACTTTCCCATCCACTATGTGTACGGATGGTTGTCCTTCTATTACGACACCCACTTTGCAAACGATCAGGTGTCTGCCTCCCCACAAATGATCACTTACTCTGGAGAGGGTGGCGCGAGACGTTACGGTCAGGTGGAAGCTCGCCGCAAGATCTTTAAGGCTTACAGCGTCCGTTGGGGCTGCACAACACGTCGTCAAACTAAAGATCTTCGCTTTCTTGATGATGGGAAGGAAAACCACTCCCAAGATGATGAATATTTTATGTGTCTCCGTTCGAACTTCCTCATATTACGATGGGCCAATTCATGTATTGCAGAACCTTACACTCCCCATCGATTTAGCCGACAGTTTGGCTACTATCAAGACGGTAGCCCTGGCATATTGGGCAATGATGAACGTAGGATCACTCCTGCGGAGGGTTTCCACCGTTGGCGTCACCTTACACTTCGGGGCTCGGGGTCACAAATAACATTCCCCACAACTCGAGTCATGATGAAAAAACACTTCTCACAGAGTTATAAGGACTGGTGGACCCAAGTTCATGGGGACCATCTTGAGCGCAACATTAAAGGTTTAGTTCCCGAGCACCTAATCGACATGCGGCAAGAAGTAGGTACCACAAAGAAAGGCAAACGTCTAGTCCAAGAAGATGAATCATCCCCTAAGAAGAGAAAGAAGGACACCACTTCGAAACAGAGAGTTAATGAGGTACCGGACTCAAGTGGTGAGGAGAGTAGTGACAGAGACCGCAATTTCAAACGGAAAAGGAATCGCCGCTCACCTTCCCCAGTAAAGGTGAATAACTGTCTCCTTCACGTTCATTTATTAAACATACTACCATCACGTTATCGCCAGCAGTCTTTAACTTGTCCCTTCTTTTACTTCTTGCCAGGAAAATATAGAGATGCCTGTTCGCGAAGAAGCTGAATCATCAAGTAAGGGGATAACTGGAAGTGACACTGGGGAGAATGATCACTCCACCAACGCCCCAATGCAGGGTTTACCCGAGCCACAAAAAAAGTTCCCATGATGAGCTACAACCAGATCCGGTAAATAGGCCAGAGAATTCTGTCTTTGATGGCAACGACTTTGTATTGGAACAATTTAAGGTCGCTGTTATGAATGTCTGGGACAAGCTCCGTGGAATGTTGGAGGAAACTCCCGTAGAACATATTTCTTCCTTACAGGAGAGCTTCAACCGTGCGTTTGCCAGTTTGCATAAGCTAGACCTAGACATCTCGCCACTGGAGACGAGAGTGGAGGAAGTCTTTAAAAAGGCTCGCAAGTTTGATGAGTTAAGGTCTACGATCTCTGAGAAAATGTCGAACGAGTCTCAGGGGGTGTCGTTGTCTACTGCAAAGGATGAGCTCAAGAATGCCCAAGATAAGGTCGCACGACTTAAGGAAGATATATTAAACCAACATAAGTCGTTTAAAGCCGCACAAGATAGAGAAGCTGAACTGGAGCAAGAGTTGAAGTTAGCTCGTGCTGCGAGGGAGAATTGGGATACTTTGATTGCCAAGACTACAGAAGATCTGCGTCGGAGGCTGAAGCAGAGGTAACTCGTATTCAGGAATTGGCTGTATTGACGTCAGAAGATGCAAAGAAACTGAAGAAGGCGAAAGGGGACTTGGAGATCAACAAGAATGACATGCTTAACTTTAGACTTTTCGTTGACTGATGTTTTTCCTTTAGCTTCTCTTTTTGGTTGTAAGACTTCTATTGTTTCTTTTTTTTTTTTCTCTTGACAATCATGTATCTCATCTTGATCTAATGAATGATTGTTTTGACGAATCACTCTTGGAACATGAATTGGATTTATTTCTTGTTATGACTGAACTTAGATAATTTAATTTCTAAGCTGCCTACGTA
>CP025649.1:943958-963897 GCA_003576665.1 Ipomoea trifida | reverse complement strand
TGATCTGCTAAGAAATCAGCTAAAGCTTGCCCCTTGACAGACTTTTGTGGCACATAGATGATTTCAAACTGTTGAAATAATAAGTACCACCTTGCAAGGCGGTCGGAGAGAACGACCTTCGCCATGACGAACTTTACTGGGTTCGCTTTCGACACAAGTTGAATGATATGAGCTTCAAAGTAGTGCTTGAGTTTTTTGATGGCGAACACTAGTGCCAAACATAGCTTCTCGATTGGGGAGTAATTTAACTCATTCGGGGTCATCATTCTACTGAGATAGTAGAGGGCATTCTCTTTCCCGTTGTCATTTTCTTGAGCAAGCAGGGCACCCACAGAGCTTTCTTGGGCCGAGATATAAAGGATTAGTGGGCGACCATGAATAGGAGCGGTCAACACGGGCGGCTTCATCAAGTATGACTTGATACTTTCAAATGCATTCTTGCACGCCTCATCCCATATGAACGGGATGCCTTTCTTCATTAGCCGATTGAAGGGTTGACATCTTCCTGCTAGGTTTGATATGAACCTTCGAATGTATGCTAACTTCCCTTGTAAGCTCTTAAGCTCATGAAGGTTTCGTGGTTCGGGCATCTTCATTATAGCATCGATCTTAGCTTGTTCAATTTCAATGCCCCTGTGTCGAACAGTGAACCCAAGGAACTTTCCAGCAGCAACCCCAAAAGCACATTTCAAGGGGTTCATTTTGAGTTGAAATTTTCGCAGGCGCTCAAAAACTTTTCTTAGATGCCCTAAGTGATCTGCGCGAAGTTTTGACTTCACAACCAAGTCATCAACGTAGCATTCTACCATTTTATGAAGCATGTCATCAAATATAGTCTGCATGGCCCTTTGGTATGTAGCCCCTGCGTTTTTCAAACCAAAGGGCATCACTTTGTAGCAATATATGCCTTTTGGCGTTCGAAACGCCGTCAACTCCTCATCTTCTGGCGCCATGCGAATTTGATTGTAACCGGAGGAGCCATCCATGAATGACATGATTTCATGTCCAGTTACGGCATCTATCATCAACTCTGTGATGGGGAGTGGGAAGTCATCTTTCGGGCAAGCAACATTAAGATCCCGAAAGTCCACACATACACGGATTTGGCCGTTCTTCTTGCGCACAGGCACAATGCTAGATATCCAAGTTGGATATTTCACTTCGCGGATGAAACCAGCTTCTATGAGCTTGTTGACTTCTCCTTCAATTGAGGGAATAAGTTCAGGGCGAAAGCGTCGTTGAGCTTGCTTGACTGGACAGCATGCTTTTTTCACTGCCAGGCGGTGTACTGCCACCTTTGGGTCTAACCCTGGCATCTCCTTGTACGTCCATGCGAAGACATCAATGTACTCTTTCAACAACATGACATAGATTTCTTCATCTTCATTAGAAAGGAGTGTGCTAATGAAGATAGGCCGAGGATTCTCAGGAGTTCCTAGGTCCACCTCCTTTAATTCATCTATTGCAGCTCGTACCCCTTCCTCTAACTCATGGGGTGCTTCTTCTGCATCTTCTCCCTCAATCGGGGTCTCATCACATAGAGTGATGTGGAAAGACGATGCTTCCTCGCCCTGAGGTGGTACTACGTCGTCACTTGAGCCAACGCTTTCCTCATTTTCCCCTTTTTGTACACGAGTGTGTACAATGGTCCGGGGTTGGACTTTCAACACCTCTCCGCATGAGATATGAATATCTGTTTCCCGTCTCATACGAGAAGGAATCATGCTTCTAAGCCTTTTAGAAGATTCCACTTCAGCATGATGACTTGCGTTGTTTTTCACATCTTGGACAGTTCCAAGTCGATCATGAATTGACTTTCTTTTGGAGGTTTTAGGATTGGACCCCAATCTATCAAAGACTGAGCGCTGAGACTCCACCCTACCCATTCTCTTGAAGACTGACTTCTTTTTGCCTTTGGCGGGATCGAGATGTGGATCGTACTCACTTTCATCTGTGGAGATACAATTGCTTGCAGCCCTGTTTATAAAGATTCGCACAGGTTTAGGGGGGACATAACCCAACCCTTTGCGTTCATGGGGCTCTTGTTGATTTGCCTTGCCTTTACCCCCGGCTTCGGGGATAAGCTTTCCCAACTTCCGAGGCTCATTAGGATTATAGCCAGCCTTGGCTAAAAGCTTATAAGCGTTAGGGTCGAAGCCCTCAGTACGCTTGGTGGGCAAGACTTGGTCCGCTTCATCTATTTTAAGTGTGTCAATTCTTGCAAGCGGGAAGATGAGCTTTGTAGGGTGTTGATCCACTTCCACAACTTCCTTTCCCTTTGACTTTAGTTGGGAATGCGGGTTGTCATTGCTTCTCTGGGCCTCTTCCACGAAGACCTATTTCCTTATGTAGAACTTTGCATCCGCAAAGTAAGACTCAGCCTCCGCGAACGGGCTTTCATCGGCGACTACCTTTTCAATCACACCGTTCTTTTCATACATAAAGCATTGATGCCAAGACGAGGGAACCACCCCATTTTCATGTATCCAAGGCCTTCCGAGTAACAAGTTATAAGATGTCCTCGCCTCTATGACATGGCAGACAACACTTGAACTTAAGCCTCCGACTCTTAAGTCGAGGTTGATGATGCCGATTGCTCTCTGCCCTCCTTGGTTAAAGCCTTGTATCATTAGACGGCTTTGGGCGAGCTCATCTGAAGATCCACCAAGGTTTTTTAAGGCTCGGAGGGATAAGATGTTGACAGCTGAGCTTTGATCAACTAGAATTCTTTTGAGCTTTTGCCCCCGTGTGTAGCCTTCGATAAACAGTGGGCGATTGTGTGGCGCACCTCCAAGTAACAAGTCTTCATCCTTGAAGGTAATTTCTGCGGAGTAGGAAGCTGCCCTATGCATTTGCACTTCCTCATCTTCGGTGTGTTTAGGAGATGAACATTCTCCTGCGTCCACTTGCTTATCATTAGTATTTAGACAGGAGCTAATATTGTCTGCCCCTTGAAGATTAAACCCCTTTGGCATATATTGAGCCAAAGAAACTGGTGCTCGTGGATGCTTGACATGCCCCTTCATCTTTGATCTACGGGTATGGCCATTTGTTGAGGTTTTTGCAACCCAACTCTGCATTGTATGCCTTGGATGTCTGACAGGCCCACTTTTCTTCTTTCTATGAGTGACAATCACCCATTTTCCTTCAGATGTGCTATCATTTTGCTGTGGTTTTGAACTTTGATCAGCAGCGCAGCATGTTTAACCGTGAATGGGAGTGGACGCTTTCGTTGCCCTCCATGTTCCTTCTCAGTACACAAAGGAGCAAATCGTCCAAGTGTAATTGAAATCTGATTCGTGCTTGCGCCGGCATCAGCAAGCTCAATTTTCCCGTCTCTGGCCAATGCCATAACTTTATCCTTGAAGATGAAACACTGTTCAATCGGATGACCCAGAAGGCGGTGATACTTGCAGTAATTTGGGTCATTCACCCTTGAAGCCTCATCAGGGCGTCTCATCTCAGGCAATTCAATGAGCCTAAGTTTGAGTAGCTCATCGAACATGGGAGATACATCAGAGTCCAAGAAAGGATATGTTTTCTCCTGTCTTTCCTCAAGAGTTGGCCTCCTACCTCCCCTTGACGAGCCAGAAGATGGTCTCGACCTGGGCCTTTCATTTGCTTTAGTGAAGACTGTCATTGGTGTAGCCTTCACAGTCATTGCCTCCTTCTTTTCCTGTTTCGGAAATGGCTTGTTTCCTCTCTTGAATTCTTGCTTTGCAGGAGCTTTGGAAGAGTTAGGTATGTTCAATACGTCGAGCCCTCCCCTGGCTTCGATGCTCAGCTCCATGTCGTGAGCACGACTGGATAGCTCCTCGAAGGACTTTGGCTTGATCCCTTGCAGGATATAGGAAAGTTGGAAGTGCATGCCTTGGATGCACATCTCTATAGCAGAAGTTTGAGATATCTTCTCCTTGCAATTTAGGCACAATTCCCTCCACCTTTCAATGTAAGCACCAGCACGTTCGCCTTTCCACTGGACAGTGGTGGTGAGTTCCAAGAAGCTTACGGTTCTCCTTGTACTATAGAAGCGGGTTAAGAACTCACGCTCCATATCATGCCAACTATCGATGCAGCCGGACTCAAGATCAGTGTACCAATCAAAAGTAGTTCCCTTTAAGGAACGGACAAACTGCTTTACCAATAGGTCGCCGTAAGTCCCTGCATCATTGCATGTTTCCACAAAGTGGGCAATGTGCTGTCGAGGATTTCCCTTGCCATCAAATTGCTGGAACTTCGGAGGTTGATAACCAAAAGGCATTTTCAACTCCTCAATCCTTTGCGTGTAGGGCTTAGCATAGGAATATGAGGGTTGGCCTCCATCCAACTTGCCTTTGATAGCTCCCATTATGTAGTCGTTCAACTGATCCACCGGTATCATCCCTTCGGTGATTGGTATAGTTTTCTCAGTTGTAGGCAAGTGAGAAGTAGTTTCTCCCACTGCAGGGCTGGTAGGAGGTTGTGGTTGCTGAACAACCTCTTCTTGCCCCTCGGGCCGCTTTCCTGGAGCACGACTTCCTTGCCCCTCCATGATGCTTCCTACCCTATCATCAAGGGTGTTGATCCGTTTATCTTGGTTTTGAAGGAGTATAGTCATTCCTTCAAGAGTCTTAGCAATTCTAGCTAATTGCTCTTCCACAGACTCAGTGTTAGTTGTCATGGCAGGCATGACATTGTAGACATGTGTCCACTCAGGCGCAGCCTTCCATAACGGATGCGGCGGGGATACGAGGGAAGTACTCCCGCTACTAGCGTTCCCCTGCATAGAAGTTGGACTACCACCAGCGGTAGCTCTCTTAGGAGAGGGCGGACTCCCAGCATGAGTAGTTGCCTTTGGGGCAGCTGGGGCATTGTTGATTCTTTGAACCACTCTTCGAGCCATGTCAAGAGGTTCAAGCAGTTGGACCCCCGAGCTCTTGACGCGGTTCCTGGTCAGCGGACCTTGCGCTTTCTGAGCAGCGCCAGAGCCTGCTAGAGGCGCAGACTTGGAATGGGTAGCTTGGGCATAGGTCTTCCTGAACATAGGGTTGTTCGATGCCATTGAATACACTAGTAGAGGTAGCTTAGTAGTAGAGAGATGAGAGGCAGAGTTGTCCCACTGGGCGTGCCAAAATATGTAAACGCGAAATATTTGAATTGTATATATTCAAAATTCAAAGTATCGGTTACAATAAGTAGTATGTATCAAACGATAAAGGGGTACAATCTCTGTATAGAAGTCCTCTGATTCTCTACTAGAAATTAAATATGCTGATCGGAAGTATGCCTAGTTCAGAATATGTTGAACTGGAAGTATGCCGATTGGAAGTGTACTGAATTCGGAATATGCCGAATTAGAAGTGTGCTGAGTTGGAAGTATGCCAACTGGAAGCGTGCCGAGTTGGAAGTATGCCAAGTTCAGAGTATGTTGAACTGGAAGGGTGCGTTGAGTATGCCAACTATGCCTGGAAGTATGCCACTGGAAGTATACCGAGTTCAGATTATGCAGAACTGGAAGTGTACCGAGTTGGAAGTATGCCAACTAGGTATGCCAAGTTGGAAGTATGCCAACTGGAAGTATGCCGAGTTCGAAATATGCGAACCGGAAGTATGCCAAGTTCGAAATACGCGAACTGGAAGTGTTACTTGGTGCAAATAAATTGCAAGCGTGTTCCAGACAATATTCTGGCGAGATTTCGGCAGAGCTTCGGTATGCAAATGTTCAGAGCTCCCTTTCCTTGAAAATGAAACCACTATTTATAGTGGTGAGTTGGTAGGAAAAATCTAACCAACTCTATCCATTTGGATAATTCTTATATTTAATTAATATTTGAATTAAATATAAGGAATGTATCGGGACACTATCACGTCCAGGTTCATGATTTTATATTTTTGAACCAATTTATAATATCCACATCTTTCCCAAGAATTATATGATCCACATATATTGTTGATGGGCCAACCCAAGTCAAAGCCCGTCCATTTAAGCGGCCCAATTAATCCAATTAGCTTGGTCCAACTCAATCAAATATATTTCCTGAACTTGGGCCAGCAGTTCAGCAACAATTACTTTAAATTAATTAATTAGACCAACTAATTATTTATTGGGCTATTTAATCAACCCAATTAAATAAATATTAGTCCAATTTAATTAATTAAAGCAATTAATTTAATAACCCATTATCCGTCACGGCCCAATAATATTGTTTGAATTTTCAGTGCCAACATACATAACCTATCCCTACGCTTAATCGGATATTTAGACAAGTTGGAGCCAAACTTCAAGTACCCCACCCGAATCTCAAAAACCAGCGTAACTGGTTCAATTGGTCAGCTTTTAGCATGTCGCTTTGACCGGTCCGGTTTGCACTGTTTCGGGCGATGATTCGGACGGGTTTTGCAGCGTGGACGGTTTTTGCTCACCCGTATGGGAGCCTAACAAACCGACGGCGGGCAAGGCACCAATACTGGTCCAGCCAACTTACTTTTACTTTTCCTTTGGACGTGTTATGTACTGCCAAACATTCTCGTTAACACGCCAAGCCTGAAGCCACCACGTAAACATCAAATCAAACAACGCAGTCTTTGATTCTTCAGTCCACTTTGGATCTCTATTGCTCCCTCCATTCGCTCACTTTTCTCCCTCTCTTTCGCTCTACTGCGTTGCGTATCCCTCCCGGTATCCTAGACCCAAAATCCCTAGTCCCCTTTGCTTACACTAAATCTAACCCATCAAAATTTCTTTGAATTCTTGTCCCAAAATTATTCATGCTCTGTCTCTCTCTCTCCTCTCAGTAGAATACGGACTAATCTGATTGATTTTCTATTTTAAAACCGTATTAGTTACCTCCGCCGTACTACTCTTCCTTCCCCATGCCATGCCCCACACACTCTAATTTTCGTCTTCCTGAGTTGTAGTATCCATGTGTTCCTCGGAAAGCTGGTACGCCTCAGTTTTACGCATCGGTCACGCAGTTCTATTCTCCTTCTCTCCAGGAATAAAAGGCCGAAGCTTCAATCTTTTATATTGGTTGGGTTGTATTTCCAGCAATCCGCATGGTAAGGATTTGGATATTTATAATTTCCACTTTTTTAGTTATTGTGCAAGCGTGTGTTATTTGGATTTGCCATGGTAGAAAATAAATTTTCCAGAGTGGGGTTTTGATACTTAATCCTGGGGGATTTCTGTGTTCTGATGCAAAAAGTGCTTGATTTGGATTTGTTATGCTTGGAAGTTGACTCAGAAGGGTATTTCTGCGATTTTGATTTTTAGGTAGATGCAATTGAAAGTTGGATTAATGGAGGAAGGTAAAGATCCGCCAGGTGTAAGCAGGGGAGGCCAAGTTAGGGTTTTGCCACAGAGGCTAGTACATTTACTGGCGCTGTTTTTATTTCTCTGTTTAGCTTTTTCTGTGGTGAGTATTTATATGATCAAGCATTATGGCATCCATAATGTAGTGATGGCTCCTTTGAAGCCTAGTTTAGAGTCCTGTATTGGAGAAGAGCCAAGTGATCTGAAGCATTGGATTAGGCCTCCTTCCAAATTGATGCACACAATGACTGATAAACAGTTGCTTTGGAGGGCATCTTTGATGCCAAGGGTGAAAAAGTATCCATTCAAGAGGGTTCCTAAGATTGCATTTATGTTCTTGACTAAAGGGCCATTGCCATTAGCTCCACTTTGGGAAAGGTTCTTCAAAGGTCATGAGGGGAAGTTTTCTATTTACATTCATTCATCGCCATCCTATAAAGCTGATTTCCCACCCAAATCTCCCTTCTACAAGAGACAGATACCCAGTCAGGTATGTTGTTAATAAAGCTTGTATATTCATTTGCTGAGTTCTTTCTTTGTATTGATTATATATGGTTTATTGAACATTGGTTTAATCTTTAAATCATTGCTGAACCTTTTGAAGCCAATTTTCCATTAATTGAAATCACAACATGCCTGTAGCTGAGATTTTGTTAGTGGTTTCGTTTTGGGAGATTAACTTCTGTTTAATTTCTTGTGACTATTAAATTAGTTTTGTATAAGTTATTTATGCTAAGCCTAATGCTCGATTCACTTACTTTCCTTTAAGAGGATGCTTTCCTCTACAACTCTCTGTAATCAACTTGAGTTATGATGCCTCATGATGGGATGCAAGTCATGTAGGCTTTATTTCACTTCTACCAAATACTTGCAGAATTGATCTTCCTTTGCCTTGAAGGTTAATTTTTCCAAATTTGAATTTCTTTTCAAGGTGGGTTACAGTGTTGAAATTGTACATTGCTTCATTTCTAGTGGTTATTCTTTGTAACTTGTAAGTGCCACATGGTGTGAAATACTTTTTCATTCTTTCTGTTATTCATACTAGGTGTTATGAAATTACTTGTAATCGACGAGAGTAGAGAGTTTCACAAGACAAATGGTTTAGTAAGTTTTCAAGAGCATTTTGTAATGTCATCTCTTCCAAATTTTTGCTGCCACATCTAGAAGGAAATGCATAATGCCTAGAAATTTAAAAGGATGTGCTTATGCATAGGAAATTATTACCCACAGCCAAAGTGGTTGCTAATAGGAAAGTGTAGTTTATATCTTTGGCAATGCTAAAAAATGGAGCTGGTGCAAAGAAGAAATACTGTTGCAAAAACTTTTAGGGTACATTTATTGCCGGGAGAAATAGAACTATCCAAGCAAGAGTGTATCACCAAGAGCCCAAGAGGCTAAGATTTAATCCGTTAAAGTTGCATGGAAAAATGGAACATGACTCCTCAAGTTTTAAGAAAACCATTGTTTACCATTTGGACTTCAATAGTTACTAAGTGTAAAATTTTATTTGTATTTGGGTACATAGTCTAGAAGATCTATTAAATTGAAATGGGGCAGATTGTGTAGATAATTCAGAATTTAAAATAACATGGACCTGTGATATATAAGTTTGTGATGTTGTAGGAATAAAGTAGGGGATTTATTTAGTTAGATGCTTAGATCTCAGCTTAATAAAATCTCAAATTATTTTGCCAGAAAATTTGTAATTTTAGGTGCTTTAAAGCAGACTTTAGTTAGCCAGATTATTTGTGTTATTAGGGTATTCTACTATTCTTATGAATCAATTATTTATGCTCAGAATGTCTCGTGGGAAAAATCAATCTAGATGTGTTGGAGCAAGATGTTGATCCATTAATGTGATGTGATATTTGATATATGTTTTTCATAAAAAAAGGGTTAGTCTCTTGTGAGACCGTTTCATGGGTCTCAATTCGTGAGACGCGTCAGATCTAATAAAAATGGGTCATAAGAGCATTGAAGATATAATTAATACTTTAAACCTTACATAGTTACATATAATGCTATCATAAATGTAGTATTTTATAGCAAGTCTGTAATAGACAATTTATAAGAAATAAACTAATAACATAACATAACAAAATTGCAGATATCATGAAGATAATACATTATAGCATAAACGTAGTACTTTATAACAAAACTCTAATAGACAATTTGTATTAAATAAAGTAATAACATACCATAATTGCAGATATAATCAATATTTTAAGCTTTATATATAATACTTACATAGCAGAACTACATATATAATCAATACTTTAAATTTTATATATAATACTTTATATCATAAATGAAATACACATTTTGTAGGGAATAAAGTAATAACATAAAAGAATTGCAGATATCATCTATACTTTAAGCTTTATATATAATACTTTATAGCATAAATACAGTACTTTATAGGAAAATTATAATAGACAATTTGCTGGAAATAAAATGTCATTACATAGCAGAATTGCAGATATAATTAATTCTTAAGCCTTATATATAATATAATATACTTTATAGCAAAACTGTAGACAGTTTGCAGGAAATAATATTACTAAGCCCATATACTGTAAGACCCAAAATTTTCTGACATGATCTGTCTCACGTATTGAGACATGTGAGACAGTCTCACAGAAGAATTTGCCAAAAAAAATTATGATGCAATACTTCTTGACAGTGATTTGTGCCTACTTGATAATTTATTGCAGATTAGTAAGCTTTTCTATTTTCCAGTCATTGGTTCTTATAGCCTACTTGCTGATAGTGATTTGGGCCTACTTGATAATTTATTGCCATTGTTAGTCCTTTGATATTATATTTCTCTAATCTTGATATATTAAGCTGTGTTTCGTTCAAACTGTATTGAAATAGTTGCCAGATTTATATATGGCTGTTGATGATAACGTCTTTTTCAATCCTCTGTAGGTGGCAGAATGGGGAAGGATGAGCATATGTGATGCTGAGAGAAGACTTCTTGCCAATGCAATGCTCGATGTCTCGAACGAGTGGTTTGTTCTGCTTTCTGAATCGTGCATTCCTCTCTACAATTTCAGCTTCATTTATCAGTACATTAAGAAATCAAAATATAGCTACATTGGTGCATTCGATGACCCGGGTCCATTTGGAAGAGCTCGCTACAACCTGAACATGGCGCCCGAGGTAAACATCACCGACTGGAGGAAAGGTTCACAGTGGTTTGAGATTAACAGAAATCTCGCGCTATATATAGTAGAAGACACCGTATTCTACCCCAAGTTCGCCAACTTCTGCAGACCAGCGTGTTACGTGGATGAGCATTATTTCCCAACCATGCTAACAATTCGAGCATCTAATGACTTGGCAAATAGAAGTCTTACTTGGGTCGACTGGTCGAGAGGCGGAGCCCATCCTGCAACTTTTGGAAAATCAGACATTACAGAGAACTTGATGAAGAGGATGGTGGATGGCCGTAGCTGCTTATATAACGACAGAAATACGTCGGTTTGCTATCTTTTTGCCAGAAAATTTGCTCCAAGTGCCTTGGAATCTCTCTTCTTTTTAGCTCCTAAGTTCTTGGGGTTTTGATACATACAAGTCTGAACTGCTGTAACAAGATAGGACACCATAGGAGAAGGAACTTTGATCAATACAGAGGTTTTGTAATCCCATTATTTCAGCCTCTATGTTGGCTCTTCTGTGGGTTGGTAAATGTTAGCCTAAATACGGTAGGGGTTTTGCTTTGTTTTTGTTTGTTTGTGTTTTTCTTTTTGTTTTTTGTTTCTTTTTTTTTTTTTTTTTTTTTTTTTTTTTTTTAAATATAAATACAAGGGAAAATAGTGATTTTAGTCCATTAGTTATACTTAAATTGTAGACTTAGTTTATGAATTTGTATTCAATACAAATTTTCTTATTTAATTATGTTGAAATGAACAATTTCAACCAATTACTTATTGATTTTGTTATCATTAACAATTGATATTGAATTCTTACATATTGATTTTGTTATCATTAACAATTTATATTGAATTTCTAAATTATTAAAATATATTGGTCTTTTAAAAATTTTCTCATATTTCCTCCATGAATATCTACTATACTAATAAGAGTCAAAGAGAGTTATGCCTAAAATGGGTAGAAAAAATGGCGGTCAAATTATATAATCAAATGGATGGTTCAGATGAATTATTTAATCAAATAGATGGTTAAGATAATTCATATTAATATTATTAATAGAGATTACCTAATTTAACCTTACTTTTATGATTATCCGTTAAGTTTTCGTTAAATATTCTCTATCCGTTAATATTCCGTTAACTTTTAACTTACCCATTAATTTCCATAAGAAAGGTCTTAGGTTCGAACCTCATCTCAATCAAATTTGACATAATTAAGTTTCTCACTCTATTTACTCTTATTAAATTAAATAAATTAGTAGCTACAACAAAAAATGATACATATGGATTTCTTTAATTTAGAATTATGTGTCTACAATACCTTTATTTGAAAAAATTATTCATTATCAAAAAATTAAATTAAATAAGAGAAATAATTTCATTAGTTATATTGTCTTTATTTTCTCTCATTCAAAGATTCTTTACATTCAAATTTATCAATTGATATTCATTACACTGTCGATTATCTTATTTTTACAATATCTTGTAATTAAATACCAAAGTTATAGTACAAAATAATGTTGTATATTTATTTACCAAGTATTTTATTAATATTATGAAAAGAATTTTAAATAATTTAAAGCTAATTATATTAACTACTTGGGGATTAGTTGACAAAGAGAGTAATCAAATAACCCAACAAATTGAAGCGGAATCGCTCTATTTTACTCTTATTGAATTAAATAAATTAGTAGTTACACCAAAAAATGATACATATGTATTTCTTTAATACCATGAAAAAAAAAATAGTTTGACACCAATCATATTAACTACTTGGGGGATTTGTTGACAATGAAAGTACTCAAATAACCCATTATCCAGCAAATTGAAGCGAGAAACTACCTTTTAATATCTTTGGAGTATATAATATTTTAAATTTTCAAATTTTTATTAATTTATTTAATCTTTTTTTCTTAAACTAGAGATTTCTTTATCCATAATAACTCATTCAACAATAATGGTTGAACCAAATGAACCCCAAGCAGAACACCTAAAAGAAAGTCCATAGCTCCTATATCATAATCTCATTGCATGGCGTTGTCATCTATGCTACCAACAATAACCGAATTGCAAATAACACACTACCAACAAAAAGGAAGAGAACAAATAGTAAAGATAAAGACAATGACAATGTTACTCAAAAGAGAATTAAGAACACTTAGAAAAATACAAATGAAAAGTAGTATTTAGTAGACTATCATTTTTAGACCAAATATTTAGACTATTGATTTTACAAGGTTGCAAACATTTAATTTAGTAATAATTATAATGAATTTTCTATATTATTTTGGATTCATATACTTTGAGTTAGATATTTAAATAAAAAAATTCGACATTCAATTACCCATCTATAAACTTCTCTCATATAATCTTGCATTGATATACTTTCAAATATTTATTTAAATATAAACATTGGACATTAACCCATACGCGCAATGCACGTATAAAACTAGTTCATATATAAACCATCATATCCTTTTCATATTAAAAAGATGTTGGCAGTGGGTCAAATATGTCCATCTACCACTATTTCCAGATTATATCTAAGTTGCCACCTGTCCATATTAAGATGACATGGAAAATCAATTAAATAAGAGGCTGTTGACATGAAATTTAATTAAATTAAATGCTATTGATATGAAATTTATTAGGGCTATAAATTAAAACCAAGCAAATACTATCATTTTAGACTTCTTTCTTCAGCTTCGTCTTCTCAAACCCATCTTCGATTTTAAGTTAGTTGTATTTCCAATAGACCATTTAAGTTTAAATACATATCTTAAACTTTGAACTTTTCTTGCTTATATAATGTCAGGGAGGCTGTAAAAACTTTGACAAAATATAATATCAATAAATTATTATCATTCTATGTCTATAGAAATTGAAACGTGTCCATAATATGCTAAAGGCACTAGAATTCAAAACTGAAAATCGAAAGACGAGAAAAATGGAGCATAAAATAGAAATTGAAAAATGTAGCTATGGAGAGAAAGAGATTACACATAGATCACTCCTTTCTCCCCTTTTATTCTTCTTTGACTCGCTCTACTTGGAGTACTTATGGAGGGGGAAGTAGCTCTTCAAGCTCGCACTTTTTATGTATTCAAAACACAAATTGGGGCCATTAGGGCTTTTTAAATTTTTTTTGGGGGGAGGGGGGGGGGGGGTTTAATTTTCAAATAAAGTAAAATTTTACTGTACTAGATGCCATGTCAAAAAAAAATATTTTTTTTTGCCAACCACGCCAGCTTAACTAGACACCATGTCATCAAAACCTTATGGAACCTGAAAAAAATAGTAAATGTAAGAATTTTAGGAAGTTTGTTTATCAAATTGGATCTTATTTTAGACCAAAAGAATTAATTGAGCATTTGTGGGTAGTAGATATGTCTATTTGACCTTATGCCAAAAATGTTAAATCAGTAGGAATTCATTTTTCATTTGCACTATTTGTTTTTAATTATTTTAGCATATTCAAGACTACTAACTATTTTTAATTTAATGCTTTATATATGAAGATTCATGGAAGGAATTTTGAAATTTTTACGAAATGACTAATTTACTCTTTAGTAATTTAGAAATTTAAAATAAATTGTTAATGTTAACAAAATTTATAAATAATGAATTGATAGTTTGATACGGTCACTTTCAATATAATTAAAGGAAAAATTTGTATAAATTAATAATTCATACACTAATCCAGTGAGGAGATTAGTTACTCTGTTCGACGATGAAAACTCTGAGTTACACCAAAAATAGGGTCACACTTGTGTGAGACCGTCTCACGGATCCTTATTCGTGAGACGGGTCGGGTCGGGTCAAAGCACCATGCAAATGTTATACTTATATGTGCAAATATCATACTTATATGCTCAAATATAACACTAATCAAAAATACAATTTCTGTTACTTATAAGAGAAAAAGTAATACATTTTTCATAATAAGTAATGTTGACAAGTGCCTCTGACTTATAAGGGCAAATATAATACTTTTGAGGAAAAATGTAATACTTTTAAATTGAAATGTAAAAGTATTGTATTTTCCCTTAAAAGTATTACATTTACCCTAATAAGTAACAAAAATTTTATTCCTGATTAGTATTACATTTAAGCATATAAGTATGGCATTTGTGCATATAAGTGTTACATTTGCATCTTGACCCGACCCGACCCGACCCGACCCGACTCATGGTGAGACGGTCTCACACAAGTTTTTGCCCCAAAAATAATAATTTATACACTAAGGGTGCGTTTGGTTCGCACATGGGAATCGAAATCGGAATGGGTGTGAAATACTTGGTAATGGTAATGGGTTTTGGTGATAGTATTTAACATGTTTGGTAGTTGGGTGGAATGAGAATGATTATTAATAGTTGGGGAAGAAAGGAGGAAGGGAGATGAAACCCTTATTTAATAAGGGTATGAGTTTTGTCATTAATGGGGTATTCCAAACCCATAGTAGCATTCACAAAACCTATCAACCAAACACAAGCCATCACTTTCATACACATTCCTTATGCCTAAACCTACCAACCAAACACACCCTAAATCTATAATTGAAGTATAATTAATGGACTAAAATCATCATTTTTTGTAAATATAATCAATATTGAGATATTTTTGTGTTGCGATTACTTGCAAAACATGGGTTGGGGAAATCTTAGCCTACACTTCACAGGGATACACCTCCCACCATGCACATTACATGATATGTTAATATTCAATTTCAAGAGGAAAGTTTGTTTTAGATTGATATTTTAGAAGATACGAAATATAATTTCGAAATGTTTAGTATAACGCAACTTAAAGAGATTCTGAACAAAGTAGTTTGTATATAATTTGTACCAAAATTGCATAAGAGTAGACAATTGACAATTTTGCCATGAGACAATTTATATCATGGATTAGGGTTCACATAATATTATGGATTTGGATCAAAATAACGAGATACATAATTCATATTTATAAGGTATAAAATTTCAAATACAAGCCAAAAAAATTCAAAACACAAGACACAAAAAATTACAACAGAAGACACATACACATGCTATATATTTATTTATTTTTCAAATCTGATTTATGTACATAATTTCATTAATTTGTATTCATAGGTACATAATTTTACAACACAAGACACAATTACTAATTTGTTTCAGGTATATAATTCGTACTCTTAAGGTACAGATTTTCATAGCACAAAGATACAAAAACTCACAACATAAGACACCTACACATAAACCAGGGTTCATAATGCATTGTGAACCCTAATCCATAGTATAAGGATCGAGAACCAGAGAGTACCTTCAACTAGTTATTTTGTTGTTATTAACGAGTATATTTGACCAAGACTTTTATGGACTTTTTAAACTTTTAAAAGTTTGAATATATTTGGTTTAAAATTTTTAGGAGTTTTTATAAATAATTTGATATTCGATTCATGACTTTTAAAAAAAAATTAATTCATTTCTTCAATTTCTTTAGCTTAGACTTGTTACATTTAATAATGACCCATTAAATTAAAATATGGATTACATTGGGTCACCAAGCAATAAAAATTGTGGCCCGATCCACAACCCAAAAAACTAATTTTTTTTCTTCAATTTATTTAATTCATAGTCATTACATTTATTAATTCATAATTATATATGGAAAATTATGCTGTGGACCCAGGTCCACCTTGCAAGGTGGACCTGGGTCCAAAACTACGTCGTTTTTGTCTTTTTTTTTTTTTAATAGTAAATATATTGCTAAATATAGACTTATCCAAAAATGTGTGAATGTAGAGGTTTCAAAGTGTGAATGTAGAGTATAGAAATCGTGAATGTAGATTTATGATTGTGTGAATGTAGAGTTGCCCAGAAATGTGTGAATGTGGAGGTTTCAAATTGTGAATATGGAGTATAGAAATCGTGAATGTAGAGTTATGCATGTGTGAATCTGTAATAGAGTTAAGAAGTTCTAGCAACTTGTAGTCCTGTAATGTGTGAATGTGGAGTTCTCAAGTTGTGAATATGGAGTATAGGACTTGTGATTATAGAGTTTTGAATGTGTGAATGCATAACAGTGGTAATATAGTTACTAAACATATAATCTAATGTGTGAATGTGGAGTTTACAAAGTGTGAATGTAGAGTATCATATAATCCTGTAATGTGTGAATGTAGAATTTACAAAGTGTGAATGTAAAGTATAGTGTATGTGAATGTTGTTGGAAAAATTGCACTAAAATGGCATTTTAAGTGGCCATTTTGTGGTATAAATATTTGTGGGTCCACTTCCGATTTTGGGTCGGGTCAAAGTGGATTCGGGTTCTTCGTTCTTAGACGAAGAGATCGATATATTATACGCTCAAAATGGATAATGGGTGAATGAGAAATTGATTCTCAAAGTAGACCCATTTGAGATGGAATTCAAGTGTGGAATATCTTATGTAGCTTTGTCCCACATTGGTTTGGAATGAACTTTTGCACCACTATATATACAAGGGACCTTTTATGACTAAGTAACTTGTATAGCATAGATGCTCTCTCTTGCGCGCAGGGGGGGGGGGGTGCAAATCAAATCCCAAAAATGAGTTCGAAAGGCTTGCGGGCCTTGCGGGTTAAGTTTTATGCCATATTTTCGAACGAGTTTTCCATCTTAGTCAGTTCGTTGCGTACAAGGGCGATATCGCGCAGACCCGGGTCGGCGCGCGCGTTCGATGTCTCGCGGACCAATTTGATGTCTCGATGCAGTGTGATGTCTCGAAGCTAGCACTTCTCGACGTCTCGCGACACGAGCTATGTCTCGAAGGTACGCAGATATGAACGATGTCTCGAGCAGCGACTCTGGTGACCTCTCGATTGCGACCGTTCACCTACTGGATCCGTTCAAAAATTACTCTTAATATTACGGAGTTAATGTGATTAATTCCAATCTTTATTTCAGAGTTTATTTCTTGATTAAATGGATTAATAGTGGGTGTAAATAGGTTGCTAGTGGGTGGAGGTTACGAATGGGAATTGAATGCCAGATTTAATGCAATAATCCCATCCTTCACTACATATTCGTTGTGAGCAGCAGGTTTGAAATACACACACCAGGAACACACGAATACACTGTTTTTCTTCCTCAAAACCCTACTCATATTTCCTTCAAGCCATCTGCGTTCATCCCACGGTTTAGTTCGCCGGGTCCAAGTTTGAGTGCGCAAACGGCAGATCGTAGCACATTTTATCCTGGGAAGCCTAGGCCGCAACGTTCCAGCACCTCGGGAAGCGGAAAATAAGGTTTTAAGGATAGTGACAACACGACTCGTGCTTCCAACCACCCCGAAGTCCATACAGTTCACCCTTCATCTTCCAAGGCCACTCAGCCCAGCGTGGTATCTTCATCGAAAGTAATTGTTTAATCCTACGTGGATTATTTTTCCTTGTAATTTGTTTTGCTTTCGTTTTCCAATTTCTTGTATTTCCGATTGTCAGAGAGGATTTTCTCTAACAATCTTAAAACCTTATATCTTCTTCTACTCCTTCTGACTTTCGGATTTCATAAAAGAAATGGAAAACGTGTTCCCAGTAGCCAACCTCGGGGATGAAAATCCTAATGTTGTCGAAAACAACAGCGGTGGGAATGGCAACAATGTTGCACAATCCCAGGCACCAGTGAACGTAGGTTCACAAGGGGGTGTCAGTTCGGAGGGGTATATCCCCACGATGAGGGTACCTACGGTACCAAGTGGTTCGGCCGAAAAGCCGGATAAGTTTTCGGGAGCATTTTTCAAGAGGTGGCAGCAAAAGATGCTGTTTTACCTCGCTACTCTCGGCTTGTCAAGGTTCTTGACCGAGACGGTTCCAGTGGTGAAGGAACAAGACCCTCAGTCAGCAATGGCAGTTTGGCTTTGGAAGGATTCTGACTTCCTTTCCCGCAACTACATTCTGAATGGGTTAGTTGACTCCCTTTACGATGTCTATCGTAAAATTGGCACAACTAAGGCACTGTGGGAAGCTTTGGACCACAAGTACCGAAGCGAGGATGCCAGGGCCAAGAAATTTGTTGTTGGCAGGTTGTTTGATTTCAAGATGGTGGATTCAAAAACCGTGCTGAGTCAAGTTGAAGAGTTGTAATTACTCTTTGACGAGATTCGTGATGAGGGCATGCCGATTAGTGAAGCCTTCCAAGTGGCGTCCATGATCCACTTGCTGCCTCCGGGATGGAAGGACTTCAAGAATTACCTGAAGCACAAGTGGAAGGAGATGAGTCTGGAGGACCTGATCCAGCGACTCCAAGTCGAAGAAGGAAACAGGACCAGTGATGGTAGAGGACCTCTCGTGAGAGGTGCCAAAGCCAACGTGGTGGAGCACGGGCAAAGCTCCAAGAAGGCCAAGAAGGGCAAGAAAAAGCTGGGTCCGAAAGGTGGTGTTTCCAAGGGCAAGTTCCAAGGGAAATGCTACAATTGTGGCAAGACGGGCCACAAGTCCATGGAGTGCAAGGCTCCAAAGAAGAAGAACAAGGGTTCTGAAGCCAACATGGTTGGTGATATGAGCCAAAAAGTGGCTGATATTAGCCTTTCGGCTATGGTCACGGAGGTGAACCTAGTGGGCTCCAACCCGCGCGAGTGGTTCATCGACACCGGTGCAACGAAGCATTTATGCTGCAACCGGGAGATGTTCAGCACCTTTGAGGCCGTTGAGGGCGAGAAGGTCTGGATGAGAAATTCTGCTCAGTCCAATGTTGAGGGCGTGGGCAAGGTGATTCTGAAGATGACTTCCGGGAAGGAACTAACATTGAACAATGTGCTGTATGTTCCGGACCTTAGGAAGAATCTTGTTTCTGGCTCGTTGTTGAATAAACATGGATTCAAGATGGTCTTCGAATCTGAAAAAGTAGTTTTGTCAAAGTTAGGGATGTTTGTTGGTAAAGGCTATGTAATTGACGGGCTTTTTAAGCTCAATGTAATGCTGATTATCAATAAAAGCAAAGTTAATTCCGTTTACTTGCTTGAGTCTTCCAATTTGTGGCATGGTAGACTAGGTCATGTTAATTTAAATTCTATGCGTAGATTAATTAGCATGAACCATATCCCTAATTTTCAAGTTAATACAAATAAATGTGAAATTTGTGTTGAGGCAAAACTAACGAAAACTCCCTTCAAATTGGTTGAAAGGGAGAGCAAGCCACTAACTTTGGTACATAGCGATTTGTGCGATTTTAGATCGATTCAAACGAGAGGTGGTAATAAATATTTTATCACGTTTATCGATGATTGCACACGTTTTTGCTATGTGTATTTGGTAAAGAGCAAAGACGAAGCCAAGGAAAAATTCATTCTTTATAAGGATGAAGTGGAAAACCAACTTAATCGAAAAATTAAAAAGGTTAGAAGCGATAGAGGTGGTGAGTACGAAGTACCTATCGGTGACTTCTGTGCGAGTGTTGGAATAATACACGAGCGTACTGCACCTTATGCACCTTGTTGGTCCCGATAGGGTGGGAAAAGTCTAGAGGGGGGG
>CP025649.1:903075-943948 GCA_003576665.1 Ipomoea trifida | reverse complement strand
GGGGGGGGGGGGGTGAATAGACTTTTCAAACAATTAAAAACTTTATAACACTTCAACCAGAGTGATTCCAAGTGAATAAATTCAACTTGAAATCTGCAGCGGAATATCGTACTGTAAAGTGTTATAAGACGAAACTGCGTAAAACTGAAGAGATAACTCGCATGCAAAACGTTGGAAACTCTTAAAATAGCTCAAGGAACATGTATGCAAAGTTTGAGCCACATGCGAACGTGAGAACACACAAACCCAGATAATATGCTCAACGCAATACGTAGAGGGTTAGTATGTTAAAACATGCAAATATGTAAAGTGCAGTAAAGTAAATGAGAGGCAGAGATTTATAGTGGTTCGGTGATGGTGTAATTCTCCTACTCCACTTCTTCCTTGCTCCAAGGAAGGTTTCCACTATCTTCAATCACCCAGATACAATAGTGAAACTCCTGAGTGCTACGCACAAAGCTACACTCAACCACGAGCTCTTCGCACAAAGCTAAGCTCCCGAGCACTACGCACAAAGCTACGCTCCCCGAACGCTACGCACAAAGCTACGTTCCCGAACGCTACGCACAAAGCTACGTTCCCAACTAAGTGTTACGCACAAAGCTGCACTTAGTTCTCCCGAGTGTTACACACCCAGCTACACTCCTTTCTACCCTCGGCAGAGATACAACTTTTGTTTTAAAGAAATAAGGATTTTTTTTAAGACTTGAATTCCTCTCGTGTATAGCTCAATATCTCAGCACTTTGTATTTGATCGCATTCACCGCTCAATATCACTTGTTTGTTATCTCTGTATTCCCCCGTACTTGTCTTCAAGTCTTCTTGGGCTTCTTATAATTCCAAGAATTATTTGCCCGTTATGAACATTCAAATTTTGAACGTTCACTTGATCTGATTGGTCATTCCAAACTGATCTTGATGGCCATACATTCTCATTTAATGACCATACCGTTGATCTGATAACTTGCCAATTTGATATGATATAAAATCTCCAATTTGATCTGCACATTTAATGTCGCTGGTAACTTTTGACAAATTACCTCTGTAATTGCTCACAAAGTCTTCTTTTACGACTTGATTGATCCTTGAAACTTGTAGCCTCCAATTTTTGACTTTGTTGCCTTCTCAGCTTGATATTGCAGACTGTGTATCCTTCAGAGCTTGACATTCTTGACTTTGTTGTGCTCTTGATTTTGATCTTTGGGCAAGTTGATCTTTCAAAATATTTTCCGGGTGATTCTTGCTTGAGTATGAACAATGATCTTCAGAAAATCACCATCTTCAGATTTCTTCTGGTTCATAGCATCACGTATTGGAATAAACTTGAACCATGCAAAAATGGTTAAGTATAAATTCCACTTTAGGTTGCTCCATAAGTTGCTCCAAAATACTTTAGAATAACCTTCACGCATGTAAAGATGATGTAGAGTTCATGCGTGTGTAATCCATGCAAAGTTACTCCATGTTGACTTTGTTTTCCTCCATCACTTGCTCCATTGACCAAACTAGCTCCAAAAGTTACTCTATTGACCAAAAATTGGCTCTATTGACTTGGCCGTGTAACTAGCTCCAAAGCTTCTTTCTTTATATTAAAATGTAGCAAGTAGGATTCGAACGCTGAACCTTTGGATATATGCTCAAGTCTTTCACAATTTTTCCATTTCAGCTCATTCAATCATATTCATCAAATAACTATATTTGATCCTTCTTAGCATGACATAGAGTAAGACGTAGAGATAGTGTATCTTGGACTTCTTCTCGGTTTAGACCATTTGACCCAAACTTCCTCCATGAGTTGCTCTATTGACCAAAATCTTGACTTTGAGCCGTGATACTACTAGCTCCATTTCTTGTTCTCCAAAGCTTAAAATGTCTTCAATAGGATTCAAACTTGAGTCTTCTAGCAACAATAAATAGGCCTTGTCCATTGGATCATGTATACTCATGTGTATAGTGGAAGTAAATGACTTACAAGAGTCTTAATAGAATGAACTCTATAAGGCAATAATTCGAACCAAACTTTTGTCAAGACTTGCCTTTCGGGTCCAAAAACTACACTCTAAAAATAAAATAGGGGATTTCTAAAATTACAAATTGGCTCATCAAAACTATTACAGTTTTATTCATAACAATTTCCCCCTTTTTGATGATGCCAAAACCTATACTCAATCATATTTGGCTCAGTCTAGAAATCAACTGATTTTATTTTTCCATTTTATTGCGACTAGCCATTACGATGAGTTTTCATAAAATTTTGACCTACGGCTTTATTTATTTTGACTTATACGAAAGATCATGCTTTGTTGGGTTATTTCATTACTGAAATTTTAATTTTGTACCAACATGCATGCAACATAAAATTAAGTCAAATTAAAAGCCATAACACACAAAACTAACAAAGAAAGATATTATATATCATAAGACCCACAATTGATTGACCATTCCTGTGTAGTTGCGGTGGAACTCGAACCAGCTTGGCCAAATTGATTGACCATTCTTCTTCCCCCTATTTTGACAGCATCTAAAATCCTCGGGAAAAAGTAAGCATCTGCCTTTTGTTGTACCCGAATTTCACGATCAAGAGATAGACTTTCATCTTGCTTTCCTTTGAGCTCCTTGATGTCCTTGGCCATATCATGCAACAAATCAACTAGAGAATTGCAAGTGCCATTAATTGTTGCATTTTCTTCTCTAACTTTCTGGACTTCTTCGTTTTGCACTTTGCAAAAATTGTCAACAATTTTCCTCACTTCTTCCAACTGTTGCATTTGATGCTTATACATGCCCTTTAAAATTGTAACTTCACCTTTTTGAGCTTGGATTATTTCGGTCATAGCGGCTTTATCCTTTTGAAAATTCACACTCCATTCGGCTTTGAGTGTCGTGACCTCATCACGCAACACCGGGTTGATTCGTGCAATCTTCTTCTCCATATCATTCATCTTGTCACTCAAGGCTTGAATTTTATTATTAGTTGCCTTGGTAGAATTTTCCAATCTCTCATTGAAGTCTTCGAATCCATCCTTAATATGCTCAAACTGTTGCTCCAATTCGGTCCTTAAATTTTCCAAAGTGTCATTTTGTACACCACTTGAACTCCCCACTTGAATTCCAATTTCCTCCAGAACATGCTCTACATGTTGCTCTTCAAGTTTCTCTATTGGTTGCTCTCCATCTTGCTCCAAAGGTGGTTCAACATCATTTGGAACTTCCTCTCTTGTCTCGGCCTCAACATCAAAATGCACATGAAAATTGCCTTGTTCCTCCTCAATTTCTTCTTCATTTCCACGAACCAATCCCTCACTTGGAGTGTTTAATCCAACACTCTCAAGAACTTGGCTTAAAGTGGTTCTCGGCTCATCCCTTTCGGCTAAAGAAACACCTTCGACATCATCAACTTGAATTCCTTCGGCAACTCCAACAATCTCAAGATTAGTTCCTCCTTGACTGGGCAAATTTAGATCAACAATGTCTTCTCTTCTTGGACGGGAACTACCTTCTCCTTGAGTCACACACTCCATTTCCCTCGGCTTTCTCTTTTTATTTCTTTTCAAAACAAAGTTGTCTCGAGTCAAGCCTTTAACTGCACCAACCCTTACTCCTTTCCTCCTCAAAATTTCACAAACTAAAAGGCCATATCCTACATGCTCTTTAGCCTTCACAAAGTGACATAACCTCTCAAACATAGATCTACTCCAATCTACGCTTATCCCGTGAAATACGGCATATATTGCTCGGGCATATTTGAGAGATAACTTGTCATTTCCTCCTAACAGTTGATACACACACTTCTGTATCACATCCGCCAGCAACTCAAATTCCCATCTCAACTCCACTTTGTATCCAGAAAAATCCGGGATAACTTTCATCTCATTTACGCGGACAACCCTCCAAAACTCATCATGATCAAACATAATATCATCAACAGGCAAAGCATTCTCAGGAAAAGCATAAACATCTCTAATATCACTAGCAACAACCTCCACAGGAGTATGATTAACAGAAGATGAAATCACACCATTTGCGTACGTAGCATGCTCGAAAAACTGTAAAGATGCATCTATGAAGGCTCCTTGAAAATGATAGTTGCATACCTTTAGTAAATTGCTTTGTTCCATTCCATTGAGTAATGCTTGAGCAAAGTCTTTATCCCTAGCCTTGTAGAGAAAATCTCCATTCTCGAGTAGATAGCCTTGCGTGACTTTGGAGACTTGTGGATTTATTGCAATGGGTTGGGGTTGAATAGGAGAGTTGGGTTGAGTAGAATCCATTTGTGCAATGAATTTGGAATGGGTAGAATATTTGGTGTAGGATTTTGAGAATTTGAAGCTCTTTGGCTATGGTGGTGCGTGAGAGTGGTGAGGAAGATGAAGGGTTTGGGATTTGATTTGGGTTTGGGTGGAAGGAGAGAGAAGGGATCTTTATAAATGCTAGGTAAGGGCAAAAAGACCTCAATGCCCTTCTATTAAAAATCCACTTTCTTGACCGAAAAAGGGTGTTTTTCGAATTTTGAGAGGATGATTTGGCTATTATAGGTCATTCTTGGTCAAAAGGCGGGTATTTTATTGACTCGGATAGCTCAAGATTATTCACGTGAACAGTCCCATGCAAAAATAAAACTATGCAACACCATTTATTTCATAAAAGCAATCATATGCTAAAAACAAAATAAAAGAATGTACAAACATGCAGGGACACACGAAAAAGACCAAACTATCCAACTAAAACAATTCTATCTAAAAGAGATAAGAAGCATGTGAAACACAATCATTTCTACTGCATGCATAAGCACACGTGTAAGGGTGACTCACCAGAGTAAAAACATAAGCAGGTGAAAATTAAATACACACATGCTATGCATACAACACGTAAAGCACACTTGTACATACAATAAAAACATAGCTTAGCTAGGATCACATATTCACGCCACATACAGTTAAAATAAAATAAATGGCATAAAATAAAATACTTAGCTGATTTCGATCATCCCCATTTCGTGCCTTAAGGTTGCGAAGCGAGATTCACACAATGGTTTTGTGAGAATGTCTGCGATTTGATTTTCTGTAGGGATATGATCGATCCTTAAATCCTTCTTTTCGACGTGGTCGCGGATAAAATGATGTCGCACGTCGATATGCTTCGTTCGTGAATGAAGTACAGGATTTTGTGAAATCGCAATCGCGCTAGTATTATCACAGAAAATACTAATGTCCTCGCAATTTATTCCGTAATCCTTCAACTGTTGCTTCATCCATAAAATTTGCGAACAACAACTCCCTGCTGCGATATATTCGGCTTCGGCTGTGCTTGTTGCAATGGAGTTTTGCTTCTTACTGAATCATGAAACTAACCTTCCCCCTAAGAACTGGCACGTTCCGGAGGTACTTTTACGATCAATTTTGCAACCTGCAAAATATGCATCTGAATATCCGGTTAGTTCAAAATTACCTTCCTTTGGATACCATAATCCAACATTGATTGTTCCTTTTAGATATTGAATGATTTTCTTCGTAGCATTAAAATGACTGTTTTTCGGCTTTGACTGAAATCTCGCGCATACACCCACTGAGTAAGATATATCTGGTCTACTCGCAGTGAGATATAGCAAAGATCCAATCATTCCTCGGTAGATCGTAGGGTCAACGTCCGTTCCTTCGTCATCTTTATCTAATCGTTGGGCTGTACTCATGGGAATTTTGACTGAGCTTTTTCCTTCTAAGCCAAATTTTCTGATCAAGTCTCTGGTGTACTTGGCTTGATTTATGAAAATTCCTTCCTTCATTTGTTTAACTTGTAGTCCAAGGAAGTAGTTTAATTCACCCATCATGCTCATCTCAAACCTGTTCTGCATGAGCTTAGAAAATTTCACATAAAGATTTATCAGTACTTCAAAAAATAATGTCATCAACATAAATCTGTACTAATAAAATATGATTATTTTCTTGAATTCTAAATAAGGTTTTGTCAACTAGTCCTTTGGTAAAACCACAACTAATTAAGAACATTGACAGGGTATCGTACCAAGCTCGAGGTGCTTGTTTTAACCCTTATAATGCCTTCTTTAGTTTATAGACTTTGTCAACATCACCTTTTACCTCAAATCCAGGTGGTTGCTCAACGTATACTTCCTCTTCAAGTAAACCATTCAGAAATGCGCTTTTTACGTCCATTTGGTAGACTGTAAAATTCTTGTACGCTGCATATGCTAGGAAAATGCGAATTGCTTCTAATCTTGCTACTGGAGCAAAAGTCTCATCAAAATCTATTCCTTCTTCTTGCGAATAACCTTTTGCGACCAGTCTTGCTTTATTCCTAACAATGGTGCCATCTTCGTTTGCTTTGTTCCGGAAGACCCATTTTGTACCGATTACATTGTGATTGCCTGGTCTTGGAACAAGCTCCCATACGTCGTTTCTTTGGAATTGATTCAACTCTTCTTGCATGGCTTCAATCTAACTAGGATCACTTAAAGCTTCATCTATCTCCTTCGGTTCAATCTGAGATAGGAAACACGAAAACATTGCGTCTCTTGCGGCTGATATGGTTTTCACGCCTTCATGCACGTCTCCAATAATTAAATCATGTGGATGATTTTTGAGCCATCTCAAATCTGGTTGGAAATTGTTTTGTGAAGTGGGTGGCAGAATGGGTTCATCTTCACGTGTAGAGAGAGAGAGGGAAAATTAGTGGGTTCACTTTGGGTCCCACCACTAATTCCAACTTCCTCCACAACTTCCTCTATAGGTTCCACTCCATCCCTTGCATTAACTTCCACTCCAACTTGCTCTTCAACTTCCTCTACTTCATTTCTTGAAATTCCTGCGCCTGGTGCGCTATTTTGCTCAATATTGGAGTCTTTAATTTCCACATCTTTTAATCCTTGTAAAACATTGTCTCTTGAAGCTTTTGTAATAATAAAATTATTTGGAACATTATTACCAATTTTTGGATCCTCAATTTCCTTGACTTTTGACGATTTGTCGAATACGACATGAATTGATTCTTCTACCACCATCGTAGATTTATTCCATACTCTGAATGCTTTGCTGGTAGATGAATATCCAAGGAATATAGCTTCATCTGTACGCTCATCAAAAGTTTTCAGATATCTTTTGCCATTATTGAGTACAAAACATTTGCATCCAAAAGAATGAAAATAGCTAAGGTTAGGTTTTCTCCCTTTCCATAATTCATATGGTGTTTTGTTGTGCAGCTTGTTGATAAGGCTTCTATTCTGGGTGTAGCAAGCAGTATTAGTTGCTTCTGCCCAAAACCGTTTCGGTAAGTCGGCTGCTGCCCAAAACCGTTTCGGTAAGTCGTGCGGCTTCCTTGAGTGTTCGATTTCTTCTTTCGGCAACACCGTTTTGTTGCGGTGTTCTTGCTGCTGATAATTGATGTAAAATTCCTTGCATGCTGCAGTAGTCTTGAATTACGCCGTTTACAAACTCTGTACCTCTATCCGTACGTATTTTTGCAATTTTGAGTTCCTTTTCGATTTGAAGTTGTTTCAACAATTCCGGTAGCTTCCTTTCAAATTCGTTTTTCTTGTTGAGAAAAATAGTCCATGTGTACCTGGAAAGTTATCAACAATAACAAGAGTATATTTCTTACCACTCATAATTACTGGGTCTACTGGACCAAATAAATCCATGTGAAGTAGACTAAGAGGTCTTGATGATGATTCCTGTGTCTTTGACTTGAATGAAGATTTGATTTGCTTTCCTCTTTGACATGCATCGCAAATCTGATCTTTCTTGTAAACTATTTTGGGTAGTCCTTTGACTAGATCGTTCGCTTCTAGCTTGTTGATTGTTTTGAAATTTAGATGATTCAGCTTCTTGTGTCATTCCCAACTTGTAGCATTTGTGTTGTTGGCAACTAAGCATATTGATTCCTTTGTTGTAGACCAATCAACAACGTACATGTTCCTCTTTCTTGTTCCTTGCAGTACAATTTCTCCAGTAGTTTCATTTTTCACTTGACATTTGTCTTTGAAAAATTCCACTAAATAACCTTTGTCGCAGAATTGACTTGTACTGAAGAGGTTGAACTTGAGACCTTCCACGTAAGATACGTCTTCGATTTTTAATCCGTTGCGTTCAACTGTTCCAATTCCTTTGGTTTGGCCGTATCGATCTTTTCCTCCAAAAACTACTTTTGGTCCTTCGATATTCTTAAAATTCACTAGACTAGATTTATTTCCAGTCATGTGATGTGAACATCCACTATCGAAGTACCAAACTTCCTGTGAGCAAATTAAACATTTTTAGGTACCCAGTTTTGCTTGGGTCCTTGGGGGTTAGTAATTTTTGGTACCCAAATCCACCTTGTCCTTACTGAACCAAGTAAAGGTGATTTGTAACCATTGTTGACTTTATAATCATAACTAATTTTGGAAAAGACTTTTGGTGCCTGGTTTTGAAAACTGACTTGATGTTTAGGCACTTGGGAAGAGACCTTAAAGGAATTAAACCTTGATTTTACCCATGGTTTAATTTCTTTGTAAGATTGCTCAGAGGGATAAAATCTCCCTGGCCCACCATTCGAAAATCTCCCCTTTTTCAAATGTTGTTTTGCACTAAACTCATTGGAATATTTCCTTAAGGGAACAAAACTTTGCCTTTTGAACTGACTGGGCGAAATATTTCGCAAATGAGGCTTCGGCCCAACAGTGTTATTTTTGGCAATTTTTTCATAACCAATTCCTTGTCTCACTGTGCAATATTGACCTTTGACAAATTTCACCACTTGCACTTTATTATCTAAAGTCGTAGTAGAATTGGTCAACTTCTGAGAGGCTTGAGAACACGATGGATCATAACCCAAACCGGTTTTATCTCCTGAGAGTTTCTGCATATTTACCATTTTATCCATTATTTTGGATGAATGAGTAAATGTTGCTATTACTCCCCTGAGGTTGTGTTCTCTCACTTCTCTTGATTTACTCTCTTCTTGGAGGTAAATAATTTTAGCCTTCAATTCTTTTACCTCGGACAGAGCATTTTGCAATTTTTCATTTATTTCATCTTTTTCAAGAATCAAAAATTTATTGCGCTCTTCGAGTTGAGAATGAGTGTCCATAACGGTCTGACATTCTCTCATAAATTGAGAGAAGGACTCTCTAGAAAAAGAAGTACTCGCAGAATCAAAAGATTTAGATGTTACCTCATCTTCTTCAACTTCATGCGCCATTAAGCATAAGTCTTGAGTTGATGAACTATTTGAAACATCCATGTAGAATAAAGCATTGTCATCCTTTGAGGTGTCACTTTCTCCACTAGATGACTCATCACTATCACTTGTCTCAAGTGGGTCACTAATTAATGATTTTCTTTTGTCTTTCTTGAATCTTCTTTCTTTTGCCTTGGTGTCCTCCTGAGCATTATCACCTTGGTTTTTGCTCACTCTTGGATAAGGACATTCTGCCATAAAGTGTCCTGGCTTTCTACAATTGTAACACAAGTTTGCATCTGGAACTTCTTTTTTCGTCCATCTGGGTGTGCTGGCTTGAGGATAAATTTTGTTGTTTTTCTTCCTCATGAACTTCTTAAATTTTCTAACAAACAAAGCAAAATTTTCGTCAGATAAAAATTCACTATTATCCACTAACCTCGATGTAGACGGTTGTTCGGTGACTAGCGCGGTATTTCTTTCTTCGCGTTCTTCGTCTTTTCTTGTCTTCATCCCAAACTCATAGGCTTTTAGATCACTAAAGAGCTTGTCGGTGGTAAGAGTTTTGAGATCCCTATGGTCTTGCATGGCTGTGACCTTCATGTCCCAATTTGACGGTAGTCCACGTAGGATTTTGAGTGATATTTCCTTCTGATCAATCTCCTTTTCAAGATCAGTAATTTCTCCCAAGATTTTAATAAATCTTGCTTCCATTTCGGCTATGCTTTCACCATTCAGCATCTTGAAATCCTCAAATTTCTTTAATGCTATTGTGAGTTTGTTCTCCTTTTCTTGCTCGTCTCCTTCGCCCATTTTGACTAGTGTTTGCCAAACATCTTTTGCGGTTTTGCATTTTCGGACCTTTGGAAACGTTGCATCATCGATAGCTTTGAATAGAATATCCTTGGCAATGTTGTCCAAGTTGTTTCGTTGTCTATCCTCAGGAGTCCATTCCTCTTTGGGTTTAGGAATGTTTTGCGGTGTTGTACTCGTCTGTGCGGTTGCGGTATTGGCTTTAAGAATTTTGATCGGACCGCTGGTGATTACTTTCCACATTTCATCATGTAGCGCAGATAGATGGACCTGCATACGTATTTTCCAATCATCAAATTTGTCTAATGAAAATAATAGGTTCGGAGCCAAGTCTCTCTTCATCTTGAAGGTTATGAGATCGCCTAGCAGTCAAAATATTGACTCAATAGACAACCGCTCTGATACCACTTGTTGGTCCCGATAGGGTGAGAAAAGTCTAGAGGGGGGGGGGGGTGAATAGACTTTTCAAACAATTAAAAACTTTATAACACTTCAACCAGAGTGATTCCAAGTGAATAAATTCAACTTGAAATCTGCAGCGGAATATCGTATGGTAAAGTGCTATAAGACGAAACTGCGTAAAACTGAAGAGATAACTCGCATGCAAAACGTTGGAAACTCTTAAAATAGCTCAAGGAACATGTATGCAAAGTTTGAGCCACATGCGAACGTGAGAACACACAAACCCAGATAATATGCTCAACGCAATACGTAGAGGGTTAGTATGTTAAAACATGCAAATATGTAAAGTGCAGTAAAGTAAATGAGAGGCAGAGATTTATAGTGGTTCGGAGATGGTGTAATTCTCCTACTCCACTTCTTCCTTGCTCCAAGGAAGGTTTCCACTATCTTCAATCACCCAGATACAATAGTGAAACTCCTGAGTGCTACGCACAAAGCTACACTCAACCACGAGTTCTTCGCACAAAGCTAAGCTCCCGAGCGCTACGCACAAAGCTACGCTTCCCGAACGCTACGCACAAAGCTACGTTCCCAACTAAGTGTTACGCACAAAGCTGCACTTAGTTCTCCTGAGTGTTACGCACCCAGCTACACTCCTTTCTACCCTCGGTAGAGATACAACTTTTGTTTTAAAGAAATAAGGATTTTTTTTAAGACTTGAATTCTTCTCGTGTATAGCTCAATATCTCAGCACTTTGTATTTGATCGCTTTCACCGCTCAATATCACTTGTTTGTTATCTCTGTAATCCCCCGTACTTGTCTTCAAGTCTTCTTGGGCTTCTTATAATTCAAAGAATTATTTGCCCGTTATGAACATTCAAATTTTGAACGTTCACTTGATCTGATTGTTGTTGTTGTTGTTGTTGTTGTTATTATTGTTATTATTTTTCATCTTACATGACCAGTATCTCTTGGACCCATTTGCATATTCAAACACCCAAAAAATATAACATATTAATTTCAAAATTTTGTTCTTCAAAATGTAGGCAAATACGCTATATATACACATCAAATTTAAATACTTGAGAGTTTTGAGAAAAAAACATACTTGATTAAGGTTGGCCTAAAGTGATTATTGGCCAGGAATGGCGTTCTCTATTGATATATAGTAGTCGAAGAATAATACATGCTATCATCTAGAATGAAATGTCAGACATTAATTTTAGGTTAAAAAAAAAAAGAGGGATAATTTTGTCTTAGGGACTCTCTATTTTCTTCTTAAAATTCACGGAATTAAAATCACGGGGTCAAACCCAGTGGCTTGTGTGTGGGGATTTCAACTCTGTGCTTAGTAGAAATGAGGTAAGCAATAGGGAGCAGTTTAATTCAGCTAGATGTGTGGGCTTCAGGGATTGGATATTTCGCGAAGGTTTGGTAGATTTAGGCTTCATTGGCACAAGCTATACATGGATGAGGGGCAATAGTACGATGACCTTTAAAGGCGCACGCTTAGATCGAGCACTGAGTAATGTAGAATGGAGGCTGAATTTCCCGGATGCAGAAGTGAAGCATCTTCCGATAGCAAATTCCGATCATTCACCACTGTTAATCACAACCAAAGCACGAGTTTGGGACGGGGGCAACAAGCAGTTTAGATTCAATATGGCATGGACCACCCACAAGGACTTCTTAAACTGCATTAGAGAAGCATGGAGGCCAAATGAGGATCTGGAGACAAACAAGAAGAGAACAACAGAGAAACTTAAGACATGGAATATCAACACTTTTGGTAACATATTCCAAAGGAAAAAACAACTCTTGGCTAGATTAAAAGGGATACAGAGAGACCTCTCCGTACGAGCAACTTCAAACCTAATTAAACTTGAAAAAAGATTGAAGAAGGAACTTGATGACACATTAGCACAAGAAGAACTCATCTGGTATCAACGTTCAAGAGAGGAATGGCTAACCTCCGGCGACCGCAATACCAGGTATTACCATACGTCTACATCAGTGAACAAGAACAAATCAAAAGTTGAGAAGCTGAAAACAGAGGAAGGTATTTGGTTGACAGACAGGGGTCTTTTACTAAACCATGTTCGCACATACTTCACCTCACTTTTTTCGGAGGGTCATAACAGAAACTCCCAGCCATTTATACAGGGCCACTACCCCAGACTCTCAGAACAAGAGTGGCAGTCTGTGAATCGACCATTCGAACCAGAGGAGATTAAGCAGGCCTTATTTGATATGGATCCATGTAAGGCTCCAGGACCTGATGGCTATACAGCTGGGTTCTACCAAAAGGCATGGGATATTGTTGGAAAGGATCTATTAAGGTTTGCCATGGAGTTCTTCTCTGACGGCAAGTTTCCCCCAGGAATAAATGATACAGTTTTAACACTCCTGAGTCAGTTAAACAACTACGACCAATTAGCCTGTGCAACGTGTTATATAAGCTGGTAACCAAAGCGATGGCATCCCGGTTGAAAGAAATCTCCAGGAAACTAGTAGGGCACCACCAAACAAGTTTCATACCCGGAAGACAAATAACTGACAATATTATAATCTTTCAAGAGGTATTAAACTCCATGAGGAATAGGAAAGCTTCAGTTGGATGGATGTTGATGAAGATAGATTTGGAAAAGGCGTATGATAAATTGTCTTGGAGCTTCATTGAGGACTCTCTAGCTGACATTGGTTTTAACACAATATGGAGTACATCAAATGATGCTGGTGAAGAGTCAAGTAAAAACCAAAAGAATGATAGACGAAGGAAAGCTCTAGCAGTAGAAGAGAAGTCAGGAGAAAAGAACGAAGAATCATGCACTTCCAGCTCAAGCTCAGAAAGTGACAGCTCGGAAGATGAGAAAGGACTTCTTTGTCTTCTCAGTCAAGAGGACTCAGATGAAGAAATGTGTTTCGTGGCTGATGAAGAAGAGGTAACCTCACAAAACCACTCTTCTAATTACAGTTCCGAATCCACATATCATGAAAACCCTAGGGAAGCATTTGAAAAAATGATGAAGAGTTTTTATGGTATTGAGGATTCACACCTCAAACTTAAAGAAGAGAATGCCAAGCTATTGGCAGAAAGACAAGATCTCGAGGACTTAAAATCCAAAAATGCTGAGATGCTTGAGTCTATAAGCCTGCTTGAGAAGCAAGTTTATCTTCTTGAGGAAGAGTGTAAATCAAAGGATGATAGAGAGCAAAACTTGCGTGCGGTACTTGCGACATTTACAAATTCATCCAGACTAATGGATCGAATGGTAGATGATCAAAGACCATCAGGGAGTAGAACCGGACTTGGTTACAACTCCAGCTCCTATCAACATGTTCTCTTAACACGACCAACTGACCCTTCTACTAGTGGAGGTTTAAGTTCCGTGTTTGTCCAAGGACAAACTGAAAATCTTGAGCTAGTGATTAATGCCACAAATGGAACAGAACCACAATCAACGAGTCGATCTAATAATTCGACTGAAACACGTATTGTGGAACCTACGAGAGGAAATTTCCAAAACGGTAACCCGAGAAGTCATCAGACTCCTCGGTATAGACCTCGCGTACCGAACCTTCATGGTCAAATCGCAAATGGTCAACCACTTGGAAATAACCGATCTAAAGGAAAATTCCAAGGCAACAAGAGGCAACATTACTCACAGAGGCAACGCAAGGGTATGCCTCAGGGAAGACCGAACTCTTACCCGAGTAGTGTCAAGAATTTCAAAAAGTTCCCAAGCAAACATATAGGTAGGGAACGTACTTTATATCCTAGTGATGAGGATTGGACTATGGACTATGAACCGATGACAAGAGCAAAATTTTTGCTACATCATAGACATAAACAAACCTCATACACTAGAGTCAACACGAATAAGCCTACACCTCCTCTTCAGAAGGTTTATTCACCGAAGTCATCCCAATCCTACTATGCTATCCCTTATGATTATCGCGTGTTTAATGGGTATCGTGGACCAAGGATGAACCTTACGAGTTCTAGGTATGCATGGATGCCCAAGCTCACCGCTAACCGACAAGGACCCAAGAAGGTATGGGTACCTAAAAATACTTAATCTGGTACGTAGATAGCGGTTGCTCGAGACATATGACTGGAGATAGATCAGAACTGAGTAATTACAAAGCGAAGAATGGTCCTAAAGTAGTCTTCGGTGGGAACTCAAATGGACGTACCATGGGCACTGGAGATGTTATGAAGAATGGTTTAATCATCCAAGAAGTTTCTTATGTTGAAGGATTAAAGTTCAATCTGTTGAGCACAAGTCAGTTCTGTGACAAAGGGTACAAGGTTACTTTCTCACGGGATGTATGTCAAGTTATCTCAGAGCTATCTCATGAAGTTGTTTTAACCGCAAAACAGAGGAAAAACATGTATGTTGTCACATGGGAAACAGCAAGACCGAATACTTGTTTGATCGCCAAAAGCAAGCAAGATCTAAGTTGGGAATGGCATCATAAACTCAACCATCTCAACTTCAAAGCTATCAACAAACTTGCAAGAAAGGAACTGGTCGAAGGCTTACCGAATGTAATCTATGATAAAGATAAAGTATGTGAAGCATGTAAAAAAGGAAAGCAGATCAAGTCTTTGTTCAAAACAAAATCTCTCAATACAAATGCAAGACCACTAAGTCTACTTCATATGGACTTATTTGGACCGGTTGATCCAGTCAGTCTAAGTGGGAGAAAGTACACTCTTGTGGTAGTAGATGATTACACAAGATACACATGGACATCTTTTCTAAGAAAGAAGAATGAGACTGAGAAAGTACTTCCAGACTTGCTCCGAAGACTTCAAACTGAAAAGGAGCTAAGCATTGTCAAAATACGGTCTGATCAAGGAACTGAGTTTGTAAACAAAGTCATTCAGGACTTCTGTGGACAACATGGTATACTGCACCAACTTTCAGCGGCAAGAACTCCTCAACAAAATGGTGTAGCTGAAAGACGCAACAGAACCCTCAAGGAAGCAGCAAGATCCATGATTGCTTTTTCAGGGCTGTGATACCCCGTTTATTTTTAATATTTTGATTAAAAAATATTATTATTAGAATAAGCTATAGTTATTTTTATTGTATGATCCAAAATTATACTAGCCTATTATTAAATTACATTATGTGACCCAAAATTATTTGAGACTAGTTTACTATTATTATTTTATGGCTCTCATTTAATTCTAAACTAAAAATAAATAACTAATTTCTAATGAAACTAATATATGTATATTTGAAGGTACGTAGGCATATCCAGAAGTGTTATAGTGTAGTAATATATATATAAACCTAAGTTAATATATTTGTTGGTTAATAAACACACGCACACCACAAAGGAAAAAAAAAAGGGAAAAAAAAAACTAGCTATATATATCTATAGAATTTCCCTAACCTGCCAATTACTTTAGCCTTTTTAGTTTCCCATTCTCTACCAGTAGCCACCGTAAGCCATCTCAAATTCATCCGTCGTCACCATAAAACTTTTACCCTATTCTCATCCTTCATCATCAAGTTCTCTCCTCTGTTCACCGTAGGAATTAAAGGGTTTTTATTGATTTTGGAATCCAGGTAAGATTTACGTCTACTCAAAATTTATTTACCCCAAACCAAATTATTTAATATGTGTTTATGTGAAAATTTATTTTTCTGCAAAAATCTAATTTTGATATTTTAGAATAATTGCTACATGATTCATGATCTTCGTGAATATTTTATTCAAATTGATAATTGTTTGATTGTGACGTGATAATCAGTATATGAATTCATATTAATTGAATTGTATAGGTAAATAATATTTTTGAATTAAGTATGTTCGTATATACATATATATATATATATAATTGTGCGTGAGTACTGTATATGAGAGAATGATTAATAAATATAATTTATTTGGTTTGCATTCTATTTATATAATTGCATATACATTGCCTACAAAATATAGTGCTTTGTGAATTGCTGTATTAAACCATTTCATCATTTTCGTACTGGTTATAATCTATATGTTTTTAATATATTTGTTTGGCAATTAGGCATAAAGAATTAGTATGCAGTATATTATTTATTTGGTATATTATTATTTAGTATAATAATTAGGCCTGAATCCTGTGCATATGGTATTTGGTGATTTATATTTCATTTGAGGAATGATAATTAGTACAAAAGTTATAGATACAAGTGTAAAGTTGGATGAGCTACTTGGGTGCAATGATTTTTGATATAAGATGTGAACTTTGAGGGTTAAAGATATATATGTTTTGTCATGGGGATGGTGCCATTTGATATTTTTACCTTGAGGAGTGAGTAGTGATGTAAAAGCTGACTCACTAGGGGGTTTTATAACTTCCCTGTTATTTTGAGGAGTGAGCAGTGACTTGAAAGCTGACTCACTAGGGAGCCTAGAAAAACTCCCTGTTTGTAAGCATTTATTTTTGAGAACTTGAAAATCATTCATTTGGTACCCATTTCTCCTTGACGATATGTATATATCAAGTGTTGATGTTTTGAGAAATTTAATATGTACTCTGGTAAGATTTTCTCTTGGAAAGAGAATAATTGGGAGATTGGAACTCCCTATTTGGTATTATTATTATTTTTATGATATATTGGAATTATCTCTTGGATGGTTATTTGCAAATTTAATGAAATTTTGAGCAGTGATGGTATTATGAAATGTCTTGAGGAGAATGGTTATATACAAATGTTGAGGTAACATTATATGGTGAATTTTTGAGGAAAGAGTGATAGAATGAGTTTGGGTTATATATGAATAGGCAATGCATTGATCTCCTAGAAAATTTGTGGGTATATTTATATATACTTGGATGTGTGATCTAAAGTTATATTCCTAGTTGGATAAAGTTTATTGGTATTGATGAGAATAAATGCTTAAGGGGTTATTGTGAAATTATATGCTCCTATGTGCTCCAAGATGCTATGTGCAAAAATGTTTTACGGGGTGGAGTAAGTCTTACCAGCCGTCGTGCTGATATTGTTTTTCCCTCTTTAGTTATTTTGCAGGTGATGATTGCATGATTTGGAGCATGAGAGCGATTTACACCTTTCTAGATTAGTATTTGGAGTTTTATTTTATTAGATAATCTAGAGGTTGTATTTAAAAGAAATGTATTTAGTTCATTGTTCTAGTATAAATTATGGGTTATTTCTAGTAGTTGTTTTTAGCCTGTGCGTTTAGATATGAGTTATATCTAGACGTGGCGGTAGCATCCCTATTTTCTATAGTCTTGGGTTTGGGCTTCTGCAATTAAAGGTGATTTTTAATTAAATAAATCCAATTTTAATAAAATATTTTAGTTATGAAAATGGGGGTGTTACAAGGGCTACCGAAACGTTTTTGGGCCGAAGCAATAGACACAGCATGCTACACTCAAAACCGATCTCTTATTCATAAAGATCATGGTGTTACACCTTATGAACTGTGGAAAGGGAGGAAACCAGTTGTAAAATACTTTCATATATTTGGAAGTAAATGCTTCATACATAACAATGGGAAATCGCATCTAAAAGCTTTTGATGAACGTGCTGATGAAGGAATATTCATGGGGTATTCCGAAAAGAGTAAAGTTTTCCGAGTTTTGAACAAGCGAACAATGGTAATTGAAGAATCAATACACGTAGTTTTTGACGAACCATCAAAAGAAGACGTGGTGGTCTCTGAGAAACAAACAGATGAAGAAACGAAAGATAAAGTTCGTGATGAACAATCCGAAGGATCAGAATCAGAAGAAGACGACTATCCACTCTTTCCGAGTCTTCTACCGAATACTTCATCTCAAACCGAAGTATTACCGAATGATGAAAACGAGCCGATAATTCAACAAGACGCAAGTAGTCAAGTTGAAACCTCTATAGATGAAGGAGCACCTTCAACCACCTTTCAACCAGATCTAAAATGGTTAAGAAATCATCCTCAAGATCAAATCATCGGTGATATACATGATAATGTGAGAACTCGTGCATCCATTCGGGAATGCATGATGGCATGCTTTATATCCCAAATCGAACCCAAAACTGTTGAAGAAGCATTAAATGATTCGGACTGGGTCATTGCCATGCAAGATGAACTACATCAATTTGAAAGAAATGATGTATGGGAACTGGTTTCACGACCAACACATCAAAACGTCATTGGAACTAAATGGGTGTTCAGAAATAAGATGAATGAGCAAGGAGTCATTGTTAGGAACAAGGCTCGGTTAGTAGCCAAAGGATACTGTCAGGAAGAAGGGATAGATTTTGATGAAACCTTCGCTCCTGTTGCCAGACTCGAAGCTATAAGGATTTTTCTGGCATATGCTGCATGGAAAGACTTTAAAGTCTATCAAATGGATGTAAAAAGTGCATTCTTAAATGGGCTTTTGGAAGAAGAAGTATATGCTGAGCAACCCCCAGGTTTTATCTCTGGCGTTGGGATGGATAAAGTTTATAAACTCAAAAAGGCGTTGTATGGTTTAAAACAAGCTCCAAGGGCTTGGTATGACACCTTATCATGCTTTCTGATAAGTTGTGGATTCACAAAAGGGATAGTTGACAAAACCCTTTTTAGAATAAAAAATGGAGATCATATTCTGTTGGTACAGATATATGTTGATGACATCATTTTTGGAAGTACCGATTCGGATCTATGTGAAAAATTCTCAAAACTCATGCAAGGAAAATTTGAGATGAGCATGATGGGAGAACTAAATTACTTCCTGGGTCTTCAAGTCAAACATGAACAAAATGGTATCTCTATCAATCAAGCAAAATATACCAAGGATCTTATCAAGAAGTTCGGAGTTGATGGAAAATCCTCAGTTAAAATACCCATGAACACTTCATTACGAATGGATATCGACAACGAAGGAAAGGATGTAGATCAAACGAAGTATAGAGGAATCATTGGATCTCTACTATATCTCACAGCAAGTCGTACAGACATATCATTTGCTGTAGGAGTGTGTGCTCGGTTTCAAGCAAATCCGAAGGAGAGTCATTTGAGCGCTGCCAAAAAGATACTGAGATATCTAAAAGAGACTCAAAGTGTAGGTCTCTGGTATCCGAAGAGTGGTGTCTTCGACTTAGTTGGGTATTCGGACGCAGACTTTGCCGGTTGTAAAATTGACCGAAAAAGTACATCAGGAACATGCCAGTTCTTAGGGGGAAGATTGGTCTCTTGGTTTAGCAAAAAGCAGAACTCTATTGCTACAAGCACGGCTGAGGCCGAATACATAGCGGCCGGTAGCTGTTGTGCACAAATTCTGTGGATGGTACAACAACTCAAAGACTATGGTGTCTCTGCCAAAGAAGTCAGCATTATGTGTGATAACACAAGTGCTATCGCAATAACTCAAAATCCGGTGTTACATTCCAGAACCAAGCATATTGATATTAAATATCACTTTATTAGAGATCATGTGGAGAAAAAGGATATCAAGCTTGAATATGTAAATACCGAAGACCAGCTAGCAGATATACTCACGAAGCCACTTGCCGAAGCAAGATTCTCCACTCTACGCCATGAACTCGGAATGATAGAGATGAATTAATGAGAGACAAATGAATCGCTCCAAAACTGAAATGACTCATCGGTTATGACATCTTGCAATTAATGCACATCAGAATCAGGAGTTCACGGACTCATTTAATGGCTAAGCTCAAAATTTTGGACGGTTGCAACTCTGATTGGTCACGTCAGATGGATCTCAGCCAATCACAATGCTTCATTTTCTCTATAAATAGATCACAACCGAGGAAGGAAGAGGTATCCTAACACCTAATTCCTTGTGTTGTTTTCTATTTTTTGCAGATATGGATAAAGGCAAAGGCAAAAAGGCCTGCTCCGAAGAGAAACCCGTCAAAAAGAGGTTTTCGTTCCGACTGTTGCTGAAGGAAGGCACCAGCAAGCTTAACAAACTGAGAGAGGAGAAAGGAAAACCTCTCCAAGGCGACACCTCTGCACATCCCCTAGAACTTTCCGATTTGGAATCCGAGGACTATGTGCCCGAGCCTCCTACCATGTCTGTCCCAGGCTTCCACTCCGAAGGTTTAGCTCCACCAAATGAGGGATCGTTTTGGCCAAGGCTAACCCCTCCACCATCCATGAATGAAACTGGAGATGATGCCTAGAATGACATCCAGGGATGGTACCAAAGGAATCAAGGTCCAGAACAGCCAGTGAATCCTGATCATGACGAGGACTACCTTCGCTATCTGAAGATGCTTGAACCAGATGAAGTATCCGACAAGTCCTTGGTGCTCGAAAACGAACCTGGCTATGGACCGATGGCTCCATCTTGGGTTCCTGATGCTGCCCCAAGTGCTCTACCGACTCCCAGTCCACCTACTACGGAGAGCAGCCAAGGGCAAAGCCTTATGTCTACTGCAAATAGTAGACATGCAAAGAATAGGGGCAAAGGCAAGGCAAGGAGATAGATGTTATGCCTTGTAGATCGGGGATGGGGTGGTCTGTTTAAAATGTTATCCTGGTTGTCTTCTGTTATCTTTATCAAATGAATGGAATTTCCAGTTTGCTTGCGTAGTCTGTCCTTCCTTTCCAAAGTATTACAATCTTACCGAAGGATGACAATATACCGAAGACTGCTAACGCACAAAGCAATACATGACAACCGAACTCTCACTGATCGAAGGGCTAAAGATATCGAACCCTTAACCTTCAACTGCTCGGATGCACTTCTCTTGATCGAAGAGTTGAAAATATATCTTGTTGAACAAGTTTCTTGAACACAATCAACTTAAAAACGTGGGATCGTGTGAATACACGTGTCAGGACCCTATTCGAAGTACATGCCGAGGAATACGCTCCACCTTCTCTGAACTACCTGACATGAAAGGACGGGTCATCAAGACGTGATAGCAAAATGAGTGTGTTTCTCTCACCTCATTAAATAGCTATATCAACTCATGGGAAACTACCCTTATCAGTCTAAAGTTCAAATACGGCTTTATGCCATTTTTACCCCCTCTTTAAAGGGTAATTAAGGGTTTTTGTCTCTTATACATAAATACGACCCACTACTTATGAAATGACCCGATACACCCGATCCATTATCTCTCACCATATATAAACCTCTCACATCCTCACTTTTTACCTTTTACCCTCCCAAAAAACACAGTTACCCTCTAAACCCTAAAATCTCTTCAAAACCACCAAAAGTTTGAAATCATGTCATCTTCTAGATTAAGTTCTTCGTCGGAAAGCTCAAGTTCATCCTCCGACGATGTTGCTACTAGGCATGGTCCACAGCCAAAGCCCTCACCCTTGCCAGGAAAGACACTGGAACCGTTCAAGCCCCCACAAGTTATACCCAGACCATGCATGCGAAGATGTGGAAATCTTCAAGTTTTTCTCCACTCCTGTCAAAGGACAAAAGTCAAGCAGTTGCATGGTCAAGGCCGGTTCGATGCTTGATGTGGAAGGCTTTCGCGACAAGGTACTTGACAAAGAGTTTGGAAATCACGTCGTAAAATGCCTTGAGGAAGGTAATCTGTACAACTTTGTTACTTTCAAGCATAAAGCTTGGTATCCCATTGACGTGACACAGTTTTATATAAATGCTGAAATAAAAACTGTCGATGGCATTGATGAAATACACTCAATAGTAAATGGCACTGAGGTTGTGATATCTCAAGAAGACATTAGGAGAGTGTTTGACTTTCCTATTTATGGGGATGGTTTCCATCCGGATTGCTCTGAGGTAAAATATAGCAGGAAGAAGTTGTGGAAGAAGATGAAAGGTCACTCACAATCCTCATCCTTTCCATCTATTTTGAAAAAGAAGATGTTGAAGATAGATTATGAGTTTGTTGTGGATATTCTGAACAAGATTGTTGAAAGTAGACAATCTGGAACCGATGATATTTCTGATAAAAAGTTGAGTATGCTGTGTGCCCTCCTGGAAAATTACCCCGTTGATTGGTCAAGGGTAATTTTTGACTTTCTGTTAGACAATGTTCAAACAGGTATTAATCCAACGACAAGATGGATTACTAAAGTTCTTGGTTTTGGATTCATGATAAGTGCAATTCTGAAAGACAAGAAAGTGAAGTTGCGCATGGGGACTATATCGCACCGAAACCACTACCACATGACCTCGAAGCCTCCAAATTACCTCAAGCGAAAGGCAGATGAACTGGAAGCTGCCTTGAAAAAGGAAAAGAAGAAATCCAACTCCAAATCGTCCAAAAGTTCAGTTGGACAGGGGGAATCTGAGATGGCTAAAGGCCATGGTTCGGAATGCTCTACACATCACCCGAAGGCACAACCCGAACCCTCAAAACCGCAAGCCTCCAAGCATGCCGAATCCTCAAAACACACTGAACCCTCATCAGAGGATGAGCCAAAAAAGGTCTCTAAAAAGCGCAAGGCAGGAAATCAGGAAGCTACCTAGAAGAAGAAATCAAAGAAGCATAAATCTAAGCGTTCTAAAAGATCACACAAGAAAGCCCTCACCGAAGAGTCAGAAGGTGATAAATCTGAGGACAAAGGAGCCGAATCCTCACATGAGGAAGAGGCAAAGGTATCACGAGAAGAAACCAAAAAGAGGAAGGCCAAACAGCTTAAAAGGCTGAAAAAGAAGCAACGAATTGATCAAAGTGTTGAAGTTGAAGACGATGATGAAACTCAGCTAACTGCTGTCTTACCAGCAGAAGAGGAACCGAATGAAGTCCCACTCGAAGGCAGCCACCGAGTTCTTCCTCCTCCTCTTGACCTTTCCAGAGAAGATAGTGATGAGGAAGATCACACTCCTCTTACTAGGCTAATGACGACAAAATCCACTCAGGCTGAACTTGTTCATGTTATACCTAGTTCAGAAAAGATACCATCTCCTGAGCCCGTGATTGTTGAACCTGAAAGTCCTATTGCTCCTGAAGTTCAACAGCCGATGATCACTTTCCCACAAGACAGAAATGGTTCAGGTTCTGACTCAACAATGATCGAAGAAGAATCAGAAGGAGATGATGAAGATGCTTGTGATCAGTCCTATCGACCAATGTCTGCAACTGTTCGACGACAAATCACAGAGCATATGAATCCTTCGATGGCCCGAATAATGATTGCTCTTGACTATGTCAATCAACATCTCTGTTTGAGATGGCCTCGTGTGTCAACTATTCGGATTGAGGAGATCCCATCTATAGCAACTGAATCCAATCAACAACTTGTCATTCATCCTGATTCAATTGCTCTCCAAGTCAATACCGATGCAGCTTTGGCTCAACAGTTAGCACTTGAGGAATCTGAAGCTGAAATGCCTCCTGCCGAAGCCCTGATGGACGAATATTCTCACGAAGAGATATTGCGATGAGAACTTGCTCATATATACAACTGGCAGGAATGGCGAATGTCAAGTCTTCGTGTTATAGCTAGTACAATTAGCGAAATGGCCGAAGAAGAAGAATGGGCATTGGATTGGATGGGGACAAGATCAGTATTTGACGCCACACGGCCTGATGAAATTGAAAGAGTTTTCGCTGAAAAACTCCAAGGAAAAACAACTCGGTATGGCAAATCTGTAGACTTAAATGTTGGCTACCGAACCCCTCGGGAACGCCTTATGTTAGAAGACATTCAGATTGCCAAAGTTCACAACATCTCTCGAGCACAAACGGAGATAAGAGATCTTAGACCAAATGTTGGACCGAGTCGTCAACAAAATGAAGAGGATGCTGAGGATTCGGATTCAAATCAGAATCAAGGATGTCGAGATAATAAGGATGACAACAATGATGATGATGATGACAACAGTGACCCTTCTGGAGGTCGTGTTCCTCCTTCTCGAACTATAAATCATTCTAATCCAGGAGTTCAGATAACTCGTGCAAGTGATGAACCTGATCAGCACCATACTGATGAGCCGAAATCTGCTCCCACCGAATCCATGGAATCACAAATCCTGCTGAGTCCTAGTTCAGCCCGAGGTGAAATTATGGAAGCATCTCGAGGTGCGAATCATGATGGCCTGCAGATTCTTGATGAAGAAATGATTGTCTCTGATCTTAACCTAATCGATGTTGAGGTAGAAGTTCTTCCAGACTACACTTTGGATGGAAACCTGGAAGCATCCAAAAGTGCAAGTGTGACACCCCCAACCTCATACAGGCTGAGATAGATAAAATCTCAACACAACAGCTGCCTTACTCAACCAAACAGAACATAGCGGAAGCGAATTTAAAACCTAAGGGGCGTCATGCCACATCTAGGTATAAACACAGCCTAGATGCACAGGCTAAACATAAGAAACGAGCTCAACTGTATAAACGATAATCCTTAAATATATCTCAAGACATCCAATAACTAAACTAAAGAATACAACGTCTCAAATGGCACACCGGCCAAAGCATAAGTCTAAAACATAACCACTATCTAAGCCTCCTCGTACGAGTGTATCTCTATCGCGCTCACGCATAGGCTTTAAGGCAAACCTGGAAAACACACAAAGAACCATTAGCAAAAGACTGCTAAGTAACCACCATTCACACCCGCAAGGAAGTATAGATATACATAAGTTTGTAAATAGGTTTACACACCCATATAGAATATAAACACCAACAAACTGTTCCACAGTTCAAATCGGATACTCAACAAGGATAAACTGAACGAATCAATAACCAAGACTCAGTCAAACAAAGCCAATATCCAACAAGGAAAGCATAATACAATAACGAATCATAACCAAGATACCAACTAAACACAATCCAAAGGGAACCAACCAACCTCAACGAGAACAACAAGATATCAACCGAATAGCACAAAGGACCTACAACAACCAACCAAGAAAGAATCCCAACTCCAACCTCCAAACCCTCAAAACCAACCACCAAACCAAACCAATCTCATAATCACAAATCGAGAGTCAAACCCGGAAAACCGGTACGCAGGGGCAAAAGCCCAATCACAGGGACCGTAGTCCAATCACAGGGACCGAAGTCCAATCACAGGGGTAATGAACCCAATCACAGGGGCAAAAGCCCAATCACAGGGACCGAAGTCCAATCACAGGGGTAATCAACCCAATCACAGGGACCGGAGTCCAATCACAGGGGTAATGAACCCAAATATAGTCAATAGTAGCTCATCCAGATAACTGGTACGCAGGGACCGAAGCCCAAAGTCAGTAATAGCACAATCAATCCACCCATCAATCTCCACAAGATACTCAAAGAATCCACAACCACATACTCATACTCAACTCAGCCCAAGAACCATCACTCAGAGTGTTCATCTCAGATATGAACACCAACCAACTCCCAAATAATATAATGAAGGATTCAACCAATCAAGTAATAGACTTATATAACGAACTGAGAGGTATGAATGAGTACTCCAGAATCAAGATAACATAACCAATAGAATACTCCAATAAACTCAAGAACAAAGGAGGAAACAAACAACGGATTGCTCACCAATCACTACCACCTTACTCTCACGGAAAACCCTAGCGCTTACATTGTCACGCTAGAGAACCCCGCAAGAGCAATTCCCACATACCGAATCAGACTCAGCTCAGAATACAAAGAGATACTCCAGAATACAAAGATCATATCACAATACACCAATAGTCATTTAACAGAAGCCAAATAACATGGAAATCCAAACCAACAAATGATCATATACATCAAATAGACAAAGGATTAGGACACGAGTCCATGAATCCACAACACAATCAATAATAGGCTAATAACCAAGGATATTCAGGATTTCCAATCCACCAAATATTATCATATAGAGCGAGAGTGTAAAAATAGATTTGATGGACATGGATGGTTACCTTTGAAGCGTAAGCTCATAAGCTAGGTCCATAACCGTGGACCTGAAGAATTAATACAATCTAATACCGTTACTATGACTATTAATAACGCTATTGATATTCCCGGTCCATTATAACCTATAATCCTATAATCCATGCTCAAGGCTAACATAATATAACCAATAACACTAATCTAATCCTAAGCTATAGCATTTTAACAAATTACTAACTATAACTTATTAACCAACATAAAATTACCTTAAAGAATTAAAGCATTCCAGCGCCAGCAGGGATTCGAACCCACGCCCGTTGGCTCCTCACACGGCTTCCTCACCATTACGCCACTTCAACTCATTTGGCTAAGTCTGCAACCCACCAACTATGATCTTCATTCGGTCCGCCGGCCACCATAGTGGAGAGTCTCTGCCGCTATGCCTTGCCGGAGTGAGATCACACCACTACTCACCGTTCACGGTCCTTGCTCGTGCCGCCGATGGACTTCATCGTAATGTAAACAAGGGAGCTCGGTCGCCGCCGCTGAGAGCTCGCCGTCGCTGCCAGAGACAGGTCTTCGCAAGCTGCTGCTACGCCAATAGTCTCATTGCCGGAATCCATCGTCGATCACGTACACTAGCCGCTATCACCACTGCAGCTGCTACGTCGCGGAACACGGCACATCGTCGAAGCTCTCCGCCGAGCCGCTCCGCTACTCCTTGCTTCTTCGAACGGAGGACACTGACGGAAGGAAGATGACCGTCGACTCGCACCGCCGTGGCTCTGCTTCGTCGCTCGCTGCTTCAACGAGGAGGTGTCGTCGTCGACGAGCCCGAGACCACCATGGATCAGCTTCGCCGCCACCTTTGTCGAGAGAGGATGAAGGCCGGAACTCGCCGCTGAAGACTTGTCGCCGATGTCGGGAGGGGTTGCCGAGCGCGAGAGAGAGGGAGAGAGAGACCATAGCTACTGCGGAGGTTGTCGCTTCTGCTCCGTCGCTCGCCGGAGAAGGCCGTCGTCGCCGCCAAAGGCTTGCCATCGGTCTCCACGTCGGAAACTGTTTGCGAGAGGTTCCTCTGTTGTCGAAGCCATCTGGTGAGAGGAATGAGAGACAGAGAAGATCGACATCACAACATTTTCCTTCTTTTTGGCTGCTGATCATTAGGTTACCATTTTTAGCAACTTCCATTTTGGGCTTGTGGATCTTGGGCCAAAACTATATAGATGAGTTGGATTTGGGCTAAATTAAATGGGGTCAAGGTTGATCATAATATGATTGTGGGCTTAGAGTAGTTGGGTCAAAACCATAGCTTATAAAATATAAATAATGAATCATGGGGCTTAGTATAGTCCTAAGTAAATATAATTTATATGGGCTCAAGAATAACCATAGTCTATAAAACATATATATAATTATGGGCTCAATAATAATATTATGCAGGAAATATATATATAACTATAGAAATATTGGGCTATAGACTTTTATTATTAATTATACCAATAAGCTATATATACAATAGTATATAACCCCAAACCCATAGGAAGTAATTATACTTATAATTATTTAAATAATTATTTAATAAGAAAATAACCCCTTATAATATTCAAAAGAGCAGTAGGAATTTTCGGGGTGTTACAGCAAGTCCCGAAAACTTAGCCTCCCCAATCGAAGACATAAATCATGCAGAAGGCACAGAACTTGTCTTAGTTCAAGGTGGAAACATGGAAGCACCTTCTAAGGACAGTCATGGTCCATCTGTTGATGCCTCCAAGAGCTCGGATTCTTCTGAGGTAATCCTTGATACCTCTTCTACTTTTACTACTCTGTTGAATGCTATACAGGGATTGACAAAGACTCACGATGCACATTTCAAATCTCTGAATGAGTCTGTCACCAAAATAAAGAAAGATATCCGAAGGCAGAAAAAGAAATCCTCTAAATCCAATACTGACGAAAGGATCACCGCTCTTGAGAAGAAGATTGATAATGCCTTCTCTGAAAATCTCATGTCTCTTGGTTCCCTGAAGGATTCGGTAACTGAGTTCACGACCATACAGCGTGATTTGGTTACGAAGCATGCCTTCATTAAGGAACGTCTTGACTTATCCTACTCGAAACTTGAGACTGTTCCCGGAAGCCAAAATGCGACAGCGTCTCTCGTATGCGAATTCGTATGGACACTCAAGGAGTTGCAAGTTTGCATCAATCGTCTGAGCAACAGAGTTGATACACTCATTGGGGTTAATGATGCCAACAAGGGGGAAGAGATGAAAGGAACTTCATCCCCGAATACTTGCAAAGGAAAGGAAATTGTTGTGAGGGATGCTGATGATATCTTACGACAAAGAAGAGACATCCTAAACCTTAGGAAAACTCCATCTCCTTCGCCGTCTCCGAAGAGAACACAAAACAAACCTACAGGCGGTGAACCGAGTTCAAAGAGACAAAGCAAAGAACCGAAGGTGATGACCCGAAGAGTCAATGGAGAGCCTATCGAGTATGTCCCGTACGAAGAGGGATCTGGAAAGGAATGGGAAGAGTGCAACATTCCACCTTTCTGGAATAAGAAGCAACCCATGGATAGGCACAATTTCTTGCGAGATCACAATGAACAAGTTTATGAGCAAAGGAAGAAAGACGAAGAGGTCTTCCAAATTCAGCAAGAAGAACAAAAGAGATTTGAGAAAATCATGAAGGAACTTGAAGAAGCCAATAAGATAACCAAAGCAGCTGAAGGACGAACCAAAATGAATGGCATAGCTCAAATTCTGACTGCTATGCAACAAAGTTTCTCTGATGGAATGAATGCTCCCGAACTGATAGCATGGTGGGACTGGGGAGTCATAAGGGGAGAAAATCTTGGTGAAGTAGTCCAAAATTATCTAATGCTAAGGCTACACCACAAATATGCTTTCAAGATTCAAGGTCTCGACATTGTGAAAGCAAGAAAAGAAATCAATGATATGATGCAACTCCAAGATTATGAAATTTGGGAAAAGGAGAAGAAGAAGAAGAAGACTGGCGAGAGCTCAAAATAAGAAAATCTTTCTTTCTGTCTTTAATTTCTGTCAGTTTTAAATTTTTGCAAAGATGTATGGAACTTTTCATAAATAAAAGACTTCTCTCTTTTGGATCAGCGTGTGTGTGTTATCTAGTCTTTACTCCTCGTTTAAAATGTAAAACTTCAACTATTCGGGCATACTTAATGAAAATCCATTTAAGGATAAAGAAAGCCGAATGGAATGAATGTAGGGTGTTGGCATCATCAAAAAGGGGGAAATTGTTAGGAACCCCGAGTTGTTAATTTTGATGATACCAAACTATACGAGGAGACCCCTAATTTTTCGTAAATGTTCTAGAATAGTTTATGTTTTTATCTTAGTCCTGTAAGCCACCCTATCTTTACTAAGGATCCGAGTCTTACATACCGAATACATGAAGACTTCGATAGAAGAATCTTCCAACCGAAGAGCTGAAAACGCGAGGACACGAAGACTTGAAGAACCGAAGACTAGGATCAAAGGTCGAAATTGGAAGGACCAAACACTTATAACCAAGCAATCAAGAATGTGATTGACTCGAGGAGTTTAAGAGAAATGATAAGGTCAATCATTCTCTCTCACAACCAAGGCAAAGACATTCTCTGATAAGTTGTCTTATCTATTGCCTTGATAATGGGTATAACTGAATGTCATTTTGGGTCCCATGCAACGATCCCAAGGAGCATTTAATGATTGTCACCTTTTTGAGGGACAAAAGGCAATTTGTCCTTGCACAAAAGTGGACAAACGGCTAGAAAGTACTGACTACTGACATTCTGAAAAAGGAGAAAACACTACCCATTGGATATTACACACTGGACAATAGGTTTTGAATTTCAATCTCCCTCCAACGGATCTGAAATTCCACCTATAAATACCCTTGTCCCATCTCACCTTGACAAGGTTGAATTACGCGAAATATTGTCATTCAAGTGAAAAACTTTCAGTGTGGTATTCATAAGCTTATTAAGTGATATTCAGATTAGTTTGGAAGTTCTTGTGAGATTAAGAAGTTGATCAAGGAAGCAAAGCACAAGAATTTCAAGTTGGAGATTTATCACATCTATTCAACCATCTCTACAAGTCAAGTAGAAAGATGCGGAGTAAACTTGGAAGAAGTTGAAAAACCTACCCCAACAAGGCTGTCGGGCTTAGTGATCAAAGGAGCTTGTTGTAACGGAGATTGTACTATAACGAGGAATATAGTGCAAACCTTCACGTGTTGTGAAGAAGAGTGGAGTAGGCTTAGTTAACAGCCGAACCACTATAAAAACTCTCTCTCTCTCTCTCTATTTACTTTACGCATTGCATTGCATACACAACTCAAACCTAACATCTTTTACAAGAAAAACTCAAGTGCAAAGTAAAAGATAAAATATTGTTATACACTTTCCGCTGCGTTTAACTCTTTAGTTCAAAAAGTTTAAAAAATTCCCCTGTGAGTCTATTCAACCCCCCCCCCCCCCCCCTTCTAGACTCACATTGTTACCACCGGGACCAACAATTACCAATATTGATGTTTGGTTGTGTATGACCTATACTGTGAATAAATGTTTTAAAAATATTTTTTAAAAAAATTAAGGTAATTGATCACAATATAATGACATCTAAAGCATCAATATGAACAAAAAAAAAATCAAAACAAAAATCTAAAAATACTCATCCAAACTTAAAAATTAGATGACCAATAAGATAGAATGATTTTTTTTTAAAGGCCAAATGATTCCCCTTTTTAATTAAAGAATGAGATTTTTAATTGAAGGGTAATCAATCCCATAATTGTGTTTTAAAAAGTTGTCAACCAAACACTAGCTATGATTTTGATTCTCAGTTATAGTGTGTAAACCAATGCACCAAGCACACCCTATATGTTGCTAGCAATTTTATCGCAAATACAATATAAGACTTGTTGCAATTATAGAACTTCTGGTCCTAAAGTAGTGCTCCAACAACAATGAAGTAATTGACTTTTGATTTTAAGGTGTCCTCATTACTCTATTCGAGTTTCAGCGGTTACTTATCTATTTCAAGAGATTAGGCAACCGTTAGTGTGATGAGTATATGATACTTAGCCTATCTTGAAAAATGTCTTTGATGCGTTTTTATATCGATAACTAGTGTATAAAATTCATTCAAAAAACTAATTGATTTGTAAGTCGAGATATTACTTAAGTTTCTCAAATCTTTCGTTGAGTTTATTATCAAAATGGTCCCTTGACTATTGCGAAATTACCAATTTGGTCCTCGACAATTTTTCTTGTCCAATTAAGTTCTCGACTTTGTAAAATAAACGGAGGACCAAATTGGTTACATTTTTCAAAGTCAATGACTTAATTGGACAAGAGAAATTGTCAATAACCAAATCGGTAATTTCACAATAGCCAATGGACCATTTCGATAATAAACTCTCTTTTATTTTAAACTCTGTCTTTAGACATGAACTAATATCAACAAACAATGTACAAAGAAATATTATTATAGTATAATACTTCTAGTAATATTCACATATTTATTACGGAGTACTATTTATTTACAACAGATTGAACCCAGAACATCCCTGCCCACGAATCATTTTATTGAATTTATAACTATTCTTTGATGTGCCTATTTTTGTATGGTTATTTTTTTTTCTTTTATTACTTTAAATTCAAATACACCACAAAATGTCACATTAATAAAGAGTGAATCTATAAATGTGTATAAGATTGTTCTATCATGGATTAACTATTTAACCCGTCAGTCAAACAGATGAAACGGAAACATATTTGGGTGCTGGCCGCGAGTGTTTTGGTTTTGAAAAATAAATAGCGGAAAAGGTGCAGTGTAGCGTGTAGGATTCCTGTGACGGAGAGTTGCTTTCTTATCTACATATCTGCTTTGATTTAATATAATTGCCCATCAAAAAAGAGACAAGGGAAAAAGAAGGCCAAGTATTTATCATATTCATTCTTCTTCTCCATGAAATACATTACTTAATCCACCAACTTTTTTCTTTCGTGGCAATCAGGATAATGCTCACTCTACTCGATCTACTCTGAATCGGAATCCATGTTTCCCATTGCCTTCAACCCTCTAGGTCTCTGAAATCGTTAAAACAAAAACTTTAGCATAAATTGGTCCCAAAAATCAAGGGAAAACTACTCTTATCAAATTTAAAGTTGATACCAAATTGTGTGACTTGAGATAATCCCACCACAAATTTAATCATAAAAAGTGTCGTGATATACGTATATTGTTTTAGTACCTTCTTGGAGACCTTTTTCTCTCTTACTTCATAACGCTCCAGGGAAAGATCGCATAGCCATGCTCCAGGACTAATTAACTACAACATTTATAAAAAATAAAAAACAAAAATGTCAATTCAACTTGAAGAAAAAATATAGGTACATAAAGGAAAAGACAGTAGCGAAAAATAGGGGTTAAAGTATCAAAAAGAATGAAATATAGGGGCAAAAATAAAAAGACAGTTTCTTTTATAAATCTCAATTAATTAATAGAAAGATTTCCAAAAAAAAAAAAAATAATTAATAGAAAGAAGAAAAAAAATAGCGTAGCCAATAATTAATAATTATGTAGACTCGGCTCACCTCCAAGAAAAATTAAAAAAGAAAATATTATTTTTACCAATTTTTTTTTTCTACCAAAAAGATAATATCGCTTTAATAAGTCCAACCTCTAGCTAACGCGTGTCTACCTATAGCACAGCTGTCCTCCTAACAGGAACCTCCGTCAAATATATAATTAACCCTCAGCTTTATTACATATATTCTTAAATTCTGTGCCATAGTTCTATTACATGTTTCTTAAATTTTATGCCGCATTTTTACTCCATAACGTGACAAACAAATATTTGATATTTTTATTATGTAGGTCTAAGAAAAATGCTCCAAAAAATTTGTGAGGGAAAGAAAATTAAAAATATGAAAAAGCGTCCATATACTATTTTCCACTGCATTTCAGCACCAACCATCCTAATTTACCTTACCTCTCTATTATTGTCCGACCGAAGTATAAGGCCACTATGGTAAAAGAATTTTCAAGAAATTTCATTTTTTTGGGCAAATAACACACTGCCCTGATCACGGCAAATTATATTGTAGTCTACCGATGAATGCTTATTTTTAATATATTATTTATATAATAAATGTTTATTATTTAATAATATATCAAATATTTTTCAATACTCAAATAATATATTTTTAAAAATAAAATTAAAAATATATAATTTTCATATAATAAAAAATGTAACTTAAATATTATCCACTTTATAATGGCCTATTATAATGATTGGATAATCACTGCGGAGTTAATATTTTAATTTGTTTATTAATATTGAAGTTGCATCTTTGTGCTTCAATATACTTCATTAACATTAAAAAAAAAAAAAGAAGAAGCACAATCTACATATTAGGACTCGTACATACCGTAATAAATAGGTAAATAATATTTATATTACATATTTATTTTAGATGAAATCGTCATTTAAATGACCCTAAATTTGATGAAAAAAATACAATAAAATTAAGTATTATAGACCGTATAAAAGTAATGTTTCCCAACTATTTCATGATTCTCCCATTATCAAATGAGATCAATTAGCAATTTGATACCAAATAGATATGATGATCCTGTAGATTAGTCTACCAAGAAATAATTCAAATGCATTTGGACTTGCAAAGGATTCTCTAAATTACTCCTTAGTAATTAATTAATTAGTTATAGCAGATAGCGTGAGAATCAGTGAATATGATTAAAAAGTGAGTAATAAAAAAAGGGAAGAAGATAAGAAGTTACATTGAGAGTACGCTGGATGAATTTGGCTCGTTTTTTGGGTCGCTGAGGAAGCTTGGATCCTTTGATGGCCATGAAATCCTCCTCTTTCTCCTTATTGGTAAGCGCAATAACGAACTTAGGCGGCCAAACCACCGGAATTGCATCACTGCCGGAGGAGGACCCTCCTTTCTTGCTCTCATGCCCCGTCTCCGATGAAACCGACCCACCACCGCCGCCGTGGTGGTGATGCTGGTTGTTATCATTATTGTGGGTGCCCCTGGTATGGTTGTTATTATGTGCACCACCTCTCTTATCTCCTTTATTATCAGGAGAAGCCAAATTCCTCAGCCCGTTGCTCCGTTCTCTCATAGCAACTGAATTCTCAGAATTCCTAAAACACGCCAAAAAGGAGAAGAAACACAAACCCAAAATATTAGTCATCTTTAAACAAAAATAAATAAACAAATAATACAATTTTTTTATTAGAAAAATTCGATTAAAATTACCAATTATGCCTTAGATCGCAGGGAAGAAAACAATGGGTTGTTTGGGGGAGATTATGGTGACGAATAGAAAGAAAGTGTATCTGCGAGTGTGACTGAGATCTGAATCCAAACGTGTCCAGCAGAGGAGGAAAAAAAGGTAATATACTACAGAGAGAAGAAAGGGGAAAGAGAAAGAAGAGGGAGCCGTCGGATTTAGAATGTAGGGAGGAAGGGGGTACGTGGCAGAAGATTAGGGAGGGCATAAATCCAGGAAAGGGAAGGGGTCCCACAGTTTCCAACGTTGATATGACGACTTACTCAGCTTCACATGTGAGATGCTGTGTAATGCAACCACCGCAACATCACCTCCTCACCCGACCCCTCTCTCTCCCACTATACGGAGGATGGGAATAAAGTTAATGATGACTCTTACGGCACACAAAACAAATGAATTAAATAATAATAATAATAATAAAATACGGGGTGAAGATGAGCTTTCAATCACACGCGAATACTGCCACTTGATGTGTTTGTTGGACACTAAAATAGTAAATTCAGACATCTTTTTTTAATTCTTTTCTTTCCAATTTCTTCTGCTCCTTTTCCTTTTTGCTTTTGGGGGAAGAATTGGGTCGGGTGTCATTCATGCCCTCAATACTTGAAGAATTCAGCCACCAGATCAGAATCAGACACCCCATTTCTCACCACTTGGCACTTGTCCCCAAAAAAAAAAAAAACAAAAAAACAAAAAAAACAAAACAAAGTCCTAAGGCTAATTCTATTTTTAAAAAATTAAAGAATTTATTTGGCAGCCGGATATAAAGCAAATAGCATTCTTTTTCCCCAAAAGAAAGTGACAATTTTCCTGTGGAGTAATCTTATCTTTTATCTTAGAGGAGCGTGGGCCATTGATTTCAGGCATAAATACTGGTGGACGGCACCACCGATAGCGATGGTTTGGATCCAAACCTATTTAACGTAAAAAAGAAACAACATAATTTTGCACCTTATTATTCCCAATGACCCTATTAGTTAGAAAAATGATATTTCATCTTCCCACCCCTCCCAAACGGCAAATTATTATGTGGAGCATAATTCACCCAATCTTATAATTCACCCAATCTTATATGGACTATAATAAAAAAAAATATTTTTAATATATTAAAAATGTATTATATATATACTAGTGTATTTTATATAAATGTCCTTTTAATACTTAAATAATATATTTTCTGAATATATTTTGTGGACCATGATTCCACCCACACCACACCCTCTCCTAAAATCACTTCCTCTTTATTAGTCTTAAAATAAAAAGTTAAAAGTTAAAAGTTAAAATCCAATTGTATAATTATAATGTCAACCGTGAAGATATGACCAAATCGAAGTGCTCAAACCAAGAAGCCTACTATGCGTTTACTAACTGGAAAATTTCTCTAATTTTCTGGAAATTTTGAAAAACTGGAAAACAGAAAACAGAAAACATGTTTACTAGCACAGTTTTTCATTTTGAAAACAGGAAATAATTTTCCAGTTTTCAAGAAAACTGAAACACTATAAAAAACTGTTTTCTAAATGGAAAACAGAATCAGCTATCATCTATTAGACTATATGTCACTATAACCACATTCTTACCATTATCTACTTACATATTTATTCATTACTATGATTACATTTATTATCATCTTCTTTTACTTATCATCATCTTCTATCTTTTCTATTTACATTATTTATTTAAACATAACTTATTTGATTATGCTTAAAATTATACATCATTCACATTATCTAAATTAAAAATTGAAACCTATACCACGCTTTATATTTTGATTGAACTCAATTGATTATTGGTTTTGGTACAGATATCAGATATCAAAATTTCACAAATATATTACTATATTAGAATTCAAAATAAAAATTATATATTACATACATGTCATGTCATTCAAATGAATATATCCAAACATATTTTAAATATTAGCTCAAAAAATATTAATATTATCTAAATTAAATTTTTTGTGAACTTAATAGGTTATTGGTTCAAATATATTTTTATTTATGTTATATACATATATAAATTTGGTCCGGATATCAAATGTAAATTTTTTTTTTTTTTTACATATATTGGACTTCAAAGTAAAATATATATTTATTCTATTTAAATCAAATATATTTTAAAATATTTTAAATATAAGGTCTAAAAATAACTAGAAATTAAAATTATTGTTAATTTTATAACGTTAATTTGAAAAAATAAATTTGAAAAAATAAGTGTTAGTAAACAAGTTTTCTAAACAGAAAACAGGGAATGGAAAACTGAGAATGAAAACTGAAAAATTGAAAAACAGAAAACAGAGAACAGTTTTCTGTTAGTAAACAGACCCCTAAATTCATGTGGTCTTAAGTCCAATTTAAAATTACTGCACACCAGTGTAGTATTAGTCGCAGGTTCTCACTCAAGATATTATTTTAAATCACTCTGAACCAACTAACGTGGTCCAAGTGGTAACATGCGCCACTTGACCAACTCACAACTACAACAAAATTGTCAAAACCTAATCAACAGCTCCGGGGCTCAATCTTATCTTAATTCGGATTATTATGGAAAAACAACAATTGGAAACACTTTCCAATTAATATGTGCAGTTCTTTACGGAATCGTCACTCGTTCTCTGCCCTACTTAACATAAAACTCTATACTTATATGACGCACATATTTGCTGAAAAATTAATCCTCACCAAGTCCCTATACTTATGTGACGCACATATTTGCTGAAAAATTAATCCTCACCAAGTCTTATTTTGCTGGGTTTACAATTCACTGGTCAATCCAATTCTTTATTTTATTGCATATTATTTTTAAAAATTTTTAATTATTTTTAAATGTAATTTCTTTTGTGCTTAAAATACTTTTAATTTAATTTTTAAATATATAAATTTTATATAATAATACTAAACCTAATATTATAAAAATTTAAATTAAAAATAATTTTAATCGAGCTTAATTTTTATTTTTTATACCAGCCGAGCCTAATTAATCGAACTAAAAAAATAAAATGGGACAGGGAGTAATTTCATTTAAAGTTATATTATACCGTAGGATCCCATGCCATCGGAGACCTTTAATCGTCACAGACACCCAAACTCCACACCCCCAAAAAAATGTTAACTATTTCCGTCAGGTTTAACTTCCCAGCCGACACAGTCGCCGGAACACATTATGTACACCGGAACGTGATCATCACGCGTTAAAAATGCAAAAGGAAACACAGAAAAGGAGAAGAAAATAAAAATTACCTGAGAATACGATGAGACGGAGAAGCCGGACGTTGACGGAGGTTCAAATAGCCGTTACTGACGCCGGTATTGTTACCGTGCTGCTGTTGATGGTTCAAGGAGTCCCTATTCGGGTCGGATCTACCAACGCGGCGATCGGCCCGACCGGTAGTCCTCTGAGCCGGCGCTGAACCGGACGGTTCACTGAGATCATCGTGTTCGCCACGCGCGCCGCCGGAATTCTTGTTGTGGACCTTCATGCACCGCAACCTCTTCCGGTTCCCCCACTGCAAAACGAAATCGGACGACGTCGTAGTGGACGTTGACCTGGTTTCACTCCGGTGATGATTCGATGACCTCAGCAGCAATCCATCTCTGTAATTCTTCTCCATCTGCCGCCTATATACACCCTGTTACACTAAATAATTTAACCCAGGTTAGCTTTTACGGCATTTCCAATTTAACCACAGTTAAAATTAAATCAAAAGCAAAGGCACATCAAAACCAAAAAAAAAAAAAAAAAAAAAACCACATTCTAATAAACACTTGGAAATATATGAACACAAAGATTGGGTAAATGGGGGAAAGAAATCTTGTATGTTCATCGGATGGGTTATATAATTTTCAGAAAAATACCGTCAAAGAGATCTTAAGGCTCAACAACCAGTGAATGCCATGGGAATTGGTTGAGTAATGAAATCGAGGATTTCTCTTCAGAGATAAGGACATTCTGTCATCAGAAAAGATTAATTTTTTTCTTTTGAAAATTCTGAATTCACGATATCTCTGTAAGAAAGAGAATTCAATGGTGTTTCTTCGCCGGAAACTCTAGGAATTACTTACGGTGTAAAGATCCAACTAAGAATTAGGATGGGCTTTATAGTAACGAAGAAGCAGCGGAAGGATTTACCGGAAAATTATGTGACAGAGGAGCGACGAGAAGAGAAAGATGAAGATGAAGATGGAGAAGAAAAAGGAAGCGATTTTAAATACTCGAACGGCTCTTCTCGCATTACCTGAAACCTTCAGCTTTGCAAAAAGCTAAAATTACGTTCTTTCCAGAGTTCAATCAGCAATTCAGACGAAACTATGAGAACAGGAAATCCTGTCAAAATCTCGAAACGCCGTATTCCTCAATCTACATATCCACAAAAAACCGTTTCAGATCATCACATAAAGTGAGAAACGCAGATGATATCGCTGAGAGAGAATTCCAAATTTCACAAAGAGCTGTAGTTCATACCTATATAATTACAGATTACAGAACCATCAGCTTGCAAGGGATTTCTACAAGGATTCACTGCCAAACAACCTGGAACCACAACAGAATTACGATTGCTTCACTTTTCAAACTTTGCCAGTGGAGATTCTTCAGTAGAATGGCGACATTTCCGAGCTTCAATAACCGAAGTTGCTAGGAAATTCCGATCTCCCAATCGGAAATCTGATCTCAGAACTTCCGATAAACTTGTATATCTCACACGGATTTATCAGAATGCACCTGAAGAACCAAAAAAACACACAGGAACTCAAGTCAATTACGTAGCTCAATCGCAAGAGAAAAAAGCTGAAAAATAAATCAAGCTATAGGAGACTCAATTCGTGAGGTAACCTCTGAAATCGACCGAGGAATCTGAACCCAAATCCACGTCAATATCAGCTCAAATCCTCACCCAATTGTATCTGTAGATCAAAAATCAAACGACGACCAAGTGAATTTCAGCATTTCAACAAAGTTTCAACCAAAAGATATCAAAACCCGCATTCGATTACAGACTTTCCCTTGACGATTTTGATCGTTTTCTGTAATTTAAGGAAAATCGAAACATTGTTTCTGAGTTTTTCATAGAGAATCACTCACCCAAAAATTTCCAGGAAAATAATCTCTTCTTTGAATTCTCCCAAGAATTGAAGGAAGAAGACAGAGACTATATAAAAAGAACAGCACAGAACAGCTTCTTCTTCTTCTTTCCTCCTCTATTATATACACAACGAAAATTATCTCTACGCCGTTCGCGTACAGAAACGCCGTTTATACGTGTGGCCGTTAGATTTTGATCTGACGGCCTAGGGCATCCTCGTTTGAACCGTGGAACGAATTCCGTTGCGGGGTCGCTGTGGAAGGCTTGGGCAGTGCATGTTGATTGACGGCGTTAACGGAATCTTTGCACGGCGAGTAAAATAATAATTAAATCTTCATATTTTAATCATGGACCTTTCTCGCTAACCGGTGCAATGGCGCTTAGCGTTATTTGTCTAGCCCGGGGGTTTGGTTAGTTAACCAGGGTTAGATTTATTTTAACTTGGGCTGCCTATAGGTGCATTATTATTCACAATTTAAAATATTCAAATTTCGATTTCTTTCCTATCTTTTGTTTTAATATTTTTATTTTATTATTTGTACTAATAATTGAATGATTGAATCATCTGATACAGAGGAAAACAAAACTAATTTTGACGGACCAAGCATCAGAAATTATATTGTGGACCATGATTCACGTTGCAATATAGACTATTAATAAACTTTTATTTTTAATATACTGAAAATTTATTATTTGGTAACATATCAAATAATAAAGGCTAAAGTGTCATCTAGCTCCATGAACTATATCCAATTATTCATGTCGCACCCTGAACTTTCATATCGTATATTTCGAGCCGCAAACCAAAATAAAATATTCACCTAAAACTTTTAGTAGGTTTTCAGGTCTTCTTGCTGACATGGCGCGGATTTTCAAGTGATGTGGCATTTCTTTTAACCATATGTTGTCCATGTAAGCATTTACATATTTAAAATATTTTTTTAAAAAAAAAACAAAAAATACAAACAAAAAAAATTAGCATTTCTATAAATTTGGAAAATTGAAAAAATACTAAACAATAAATTAGCCAAAAAATATAAATTCTAAAAAAAATAAAAAATTGAAACATTGGAATTGCAAAATTGAAAAGTATACATTATGAAAATAAAGAGAATAAAATTCTTATTATTTTAATATAATAATTTTTTTTAATTTTAAATATGTAAACGCATAGATAGACAACATAAGGTTAAGAGAAATGCCACATCAGACGCCATGTCAGCAAGAAGACCTGGAAACCTGTTAAAAGTTCTAGGTGACTTTTTTATTTTGG
>CP025649.1:895575-898075 GCA_003576665.1 Ipomoea trifida | reverse complement strand
GAAAGTAATAAGATAGAAAAGTAATAGAACTATAATATGAAAAAGTAGTATTTAAACAGTCTTACTCGTGATCTTGAATAACAAATTAACAATCTCAATGAATTTTTTCTCGACCATTAACTAATATAGTGCATGGTGATTGCATAGACACATTAAAGGAAATCAAATCTATTCTAAGAAACACATAAATGTAAATGAGAAAATTTGAAAACCTATGTTAAAAGATGAAGTTACCATATACTAAAAAATATTACCAAATAACTTCGAAAAATGATTTCTTATGATTTAAGTTGGCCAAACTCCTTGAATTTATAGATATTGTTTGGGAAACTATTATTTGCGTGTGTGAGCATAAATATAATCGCAAATTATATCGTGGACCGTGGTCCACAATGCATTGTGGACCGCGGTCCCCAAAACGACGTCGTTTTGATTAATGAAACAACATGAATCGCGATTCTATTACTGCACTCCATATTCGTTTTACGTTCTCATATACTACACTTTCTTTTCATATATACTGCACTTTCTTTTCAACACAACTGCAGTTCCCTTTCAACACAATTGCAGTTACTTTTTGATATAACTACAGTTGTATCATTGATATATACAACTATAGTTATATCAAAAAGTAACTGCAATTGTGTTGAAAGGGAAACTGCAGTTGTGTTGAAAAGAAAGTGCAGTATATATGAAAAGAAAGTGTGTGGCGCGAATTCATCCGTCTGTTTCATTAATCAAAACGACGTCGTTTTGGGGACCGCGGTCCACAATGCATTGTGGACCGCGGTCCACGATATAAGAACTGAAATATAATATGTGCAGTCCAACTATCAGCTTAGGCGGCTTTTAGTTGAAATGGAGCACATGCTTTAATTTGGTATCATAGCCATGCAAAAGATCATGAGACTTCCACGTATTGCGCTTGGAATCCACCGCACACGTTGAGATTAATTGCGTGATCAATTACTTCTGTGCCCCGCATGGAACTGAATTGCTGGAGACAATAAAATTTTTAATCGCATACATACACTTGAATTTTGCAACATGTTCTTGTTTGAATGTCAAGTGTATACGGGTATTCTAATATTAATTAATTACAAATTTTCAATGAATAAAAAAAAACAAAAATTTCAATAACATACAATTGAATTTTTTTTGGGGTACTTTATAAACAAAAAAAAAACCTTTAGAAATTTAAATCAAACGAATCAAATCAGCCCATTATACCTGATAATAGTGTAGAAATTGAGTGCACTCCACAACATCCATCATATATAATTATAACAAACAAATTTTGCATAGGAATGAAATTTTTCGGTGAGAAAAAGTATATGTGGATAAGTTTTACAATTAAATATATAATGAATAATTCACAATGTGTGTTAAGTTTTAAGGAAATAAAACAGTATAGCTATTGACCTATTATATTGGTAAAAACTAGGGCTGTTAGCGAATAGAGCTTTCGACAAACTACTCGTGTTCGAGCTCGGTAAGCGTTCGTTTATGTTCGTTTATTAAGGTAAACGAACATAAACGAACAAAATTTTGAGCTCGGTTAATAAACGAACAGAGTATGAACAATGGTAAGCTCGTTTGCTAAGTGTTCGCGAACAAGCTCGTTTGTGTTCGTTTAGTAGTGTTCGTGAACAAGCTCGTTTGTGTTCGTTTAGTAGTGTTCAGAATTAATAAATAATAATTATATATTATATATATGGGGTGATTAAGGTCATTTATTTAAATCTAGGATTTAAATTTTTAATGTTTCCTAATTCCTAATAATGTTAATTTTTCCTAATTCATAATAATGTTAATTTTTCCTAATTCCTAATTTCCTAACCACACAAATATTTTGAGCTCTCCTCTCCCGTCTCCTCTCTTGCCGGCTGCCGCAACCCACCGCCGAAGGCCTGAAGCCAGCGGTCCTCCACCACCGCCGAACCCACCACCTCCACCACCGTCGAACCCACCACAACACCACCGCCGTAAGCCACTACTTGTCTAGCGTCGACCACCGCCGAATCCACTGGTTCACCACCGCCGAAGCCACTGGTTCACCACCATCGAAGCCACCAGTCCTCCCCCATTGCCGAAGCCACCACTCCACCACCGCCAAAGCCACCAGTCGACCACCACCATTGAAGCCGTAAGCCACCACCGAAGCTACTTGTGACTTGTCCACTGGTTCACTACGTATTATATACATAATATTTATATTTATATTTCTTATATATATATATATATTGTTGTCCACTGGTTCACTGCAAATATATATGTATATAATATGTACAGAGAATATAAATATAAATATATATATATGTATATAATATATATACATATATATATATATATGTATATAATATATATAAATATAATTCCAGCAAAGGTCCTCCAACTATTGTGATTTTCCAAATTTGGTCCTCGTCTTTTAATTTGGACGAATTAAACCCTTGACTATCAAAATCGTTCCTACATTAGTCCTTCCGTGAATCTAAGGTTA
>CP025649.1:848589-893874 GCA_003576665.1 Ipomoea trifida | reverse complement strand
GCATAAAACGCAGAATCAATCTTTCAGGGCAAAGGAATATTTGTGTGGTTCCATCAACACAAAAATCGGAGAGTGTTAGTGGTGTTCAGAGTTGGAAGTATGATCAAGCAAGGATGAGGGAGGTTATATCTCACATGATTATGGTTCATGAATTACCATTTTCTTTTGTTGAGTATGAACTCTTTAACATAGTCATGCAAGCTGCAAGTCCATATTATGAGCGAATTGGTCGAACAACAACCACAAAAGATTGTTGGTCAACTTATGAGCTAGAAAAGAAACGAGTGCAAGGTTTGTTGAATTCAGTTGACAAAATTAGTATCACAACTGACATTTGGACATCAAATCAGAACATTCAATACATGGTGATAACTGCTCATTTTGTGGATATGGATAGTAAGTTGCAGAAAAGAGTTCTAAACTTTGTTGAAGTGCTTCCCCCGCATACCAGTACATGTGTTTGTGATGCAATATACAAATGCTTGCAAGGATGGGGTATTACAGAGAAAGTGTGGACAATCACGGTGGATAATGCTTCCTATAATGATTCAGCTGTGAGGTTGTTGAATGACTCTCTTTCTTTTCATACAACTTTGCCACTAGATGGTAAGTTGTTTCATGTTCGTTGTTGTGCACATATATTGAATATTCTTGTGCAAGATGGTCTTTCAGAGATCAAGTCTATCATTGAAAATGTCAGAGATAGTGTGAAGTATATTAGTGTCTCACCTCAACGGTTGCACATTCTTTAAAAATTCAAAACTTATGGGTGAGAAAATTTTATACTAATCATGCATTTCAAAGATTGAAAATTTTTCCGTGAGAAAAATATATGTGGATATTTTTTAAAAATTAAATGTAATGAGAGTGGTAATCGATCAATTCAATTCAGCTCAACAGATTACAGAGTCCTATACAGAGATAAGCTAGAAACGCTCCTAAACAATTGGAGTTCAGTATTGACTAACTACAGGCTATTAAACACAAATAACATAATATAAAATAACTAACTATAACATATTATGTAACATTATTAACACGCCCCCTCAAGCGCAAGGTTGATAGGCAGCAACATTGAGCTTGGAGCGAAGAGCTTGAAAGCGGCGTGCTGGTAGAGGTTTAGTGAAGATGTCGGCCAGCTGATCTTGAGTAGAGACGAAGCTGACGACCAGATCTCCTGAAGCCACTTTATCACGGACGAAATGATAATCGATCTCAACATGTTTTGTTCTAGCATGAAACACCGGATTAGCTGCCAGATATGTGGCCCCTAGATTATCACACCAGAGTGTTGCAGGATGACCAGAGTGTAACCGGAGTTCCTTAAGTAGAGAAACGAGCCAAGTGACCTCAGCAGAGGCATCAGCGAGCCCTTTGTACTCAGCCTCGGTGGATGAGCGAGCCACTGTGCGCTGCTTGCGGGATACCCATGAAACAAGATTGTCGCCAACGAACACAGCATAGCCACTGGTCGATTTTCTGTCAACCGGGCACCCAGCCCAATCAGAATCAGAGTACGCATGTATAGCAGTACTGGAGGAAGACAGAATCCGTAAGCCAAGATCGAGTGTACCCTTGACATAGCGACAAACCCGCTTGAGTAGACCCCAGTGTTCGTCCGTCGGAGAGTGCATAAACTGACATAACCGATTGACTGAATAGGAAAGATCGGGGTGAGTGATGGTGAGATACTGTAGTGCACCAACAATACGCCTGTAGTGCGTAGGATTCTCATATTGCTCAACACAGGTTGCAGTCGAGGAAGTCACAGTGGCAGGAGTTGTAAGAGGTTTACAGTCAGACATGCCAGCTCGAGCTAAGATATCGAGCATGTAACGCTTCTGAGACAATATAAAGCCAATGGTGTTTTTCAAGACCTCAATGCCTAAGAAAAATCCCGGCGTCCCCAGATCACGAATCTTGAACGCGGATGACATCTGTCGTAGCAACGAGTCAATTAGTCCAGAGTCGTTACCTGTTATGATTATATCGTCAACGTAGACTAGCAGAAAAACCCTTGAGTCGCCTGTAGTGTAATGAAAAAGGGAGACATCAGTCTTCGAAGATACAAAGCCAGTGTTGATTAAAAAATCATGAAGCCGCTTGAACCAGGCTCGAGGGGCTTGTTTAAGACCGTAGAGAGACCGCTGTAAATGACAGACATGACCTGGATGTAACGGATCTTCATACCCAGGAGGTTGTTTCATATAGATTGTTTCAGGTAAATGGCCATTTAAAAAGGCGTTGTGGACGTCCAACTGCCGAAGAGTCCATGACCTAGAAATAGCAAGTGATAATAGCAAACGGACTGTAGTCGGTTTGACCACGGGGCTATAAGTATCGAAGTAGTCCTCACCGGCAACCTGATTAAAGCCTTTCGCGACAAGGCGAGCTTTGTATCTGTCAATGGTTCCATCAGCTTTGTATTTGGTGCGAAAAACCCACTTACAGCCAATAATATTCATGCGAGGTGATGGTGGAACGAGTTTCCAGGTGTTGTTATGTAATAATGCATTGAACTCCTGATCCATAGCATCCCGCCAGTGTGGATGACCAATGGCCTGAGAGTAACAGGTTGGATCAGTGGATGTGTGTAGCGCATAGAACTCCTCACCGGTACCCTTCGTTTTGCGACGAGTGCGCATAGCATGGCCACCATCACGTGTGGTGGTGGTATTAGTCGAAGACGTTGATACTTGTACGTCAGATTGAGTCGCAGACGAGGATGGTGGATCATAGGCTGGATCTGTGGGCGATGTGTTTGACTCTAACGGGATATGAGTCGGAGTAGTAGAAGCTGGAGTGAGTACCGATCCTGAGGCCCACGGTATGTCTTGGGGAGTTGTAACGGACTGAGTAGGCGCCTGTATAGAAAATGGAAAAACATTTTCAGCAAACCGCACATGGCGACAGATAAAGATTTTCCCGGTGTTTGGGTCAAGACAACGGTATCCCCTATAGTCAAGTGGGTAACCGAGGAAGACACAATGGGTGGATCGGAACTCGATTTTATGTTGATTATAAGGGCGGAGATAGGGGTAGCACCGACACCCGAAAACACGAAAGAAGGTATAAGGAGGTGACGCTGTAGAAACCTTTGAGTAGGGACTAACAAAATTAAGAGCAGCAGATGGGAGTAGGGACTAACAAAATTAAGAGCACCTTTGAGTGGCGGTTTCAAAGGCAAAATCCCAATATTTTGTTGGTGTGGAACTCTCGGCTAAAAGCGCGAGACCAGTTTCAACTATATGACGATTACGCCGTTCTACCCTCCCATTTTGTTCATGCGTATAGGCACAGGATTGCCTGTGTGTAATCCCGAGAGATTGAAAAACAGAGTGTAGGCGGCGATATTCACCGCCTAAGTCGGACTGAATGGCTTTAATAGAACGCGAAAACCGCCGTTCTACCATCGCCCGAAACAAATTGAAAATTTTATATATGTCGGTTTTTACCGGTAGGGGATAAAACCAAGTGAATCGTGAATAATCATCCACGAAGAGTACAAAATAGCGATGCCCAGAATCAGAAATTACAGGGGAAGGACCCCAAACATCTGTGAAAATTAAGTCTAAAACATTTGCGCTACTACCGGGTACTCTATCTAAGGGAAAACGGGATGATTTCCCGAGATGACACGAACTACAATCTGTAACAAAATTCAGCTTATTCGAAGTTACAGGACAGTTTTTAAGATCACGACTTAGAACTTGACTGTTTGGATGACCAAGACGCCGGTGCCAGACATCGGGTGAAGCACGGGCGGACAGAAAGACTTTATGATCTTGTGGAAGCAACAATTTGTAGAGCCCGGCTACTGTGGTTCCCTTAAGTAGAGTTTCCCGAGTTGTGCAATCCTTCACAAAAAACGAATTTCTATGAAACTCAAAGAAAATGTTATTTTCGTTAGTGAACCTATGGACTGACAACAAAGGGATAGATAATTTTGGTACGTGCAAAACATTAGACATTTTTAAATGATGTATAGGGGATTTAATAACCGTTCGACCGACACCTAGAATATCCAAACCTGCGCCGTTGCCCACTTTCAGAACGTCGTTTCCAGTGTACTGATCGGAATGATCCAACATCGACGCATCCGGGGTAGCGTGCGATGAAGCTCCGGTATCGGGATACCAAGCTTCTGCCGTATGCGCCGCAACGGAGTCACCTGGATACACCGCATTCGCAGTCGCCGATGGTCGGTCATCATATCGCCGGTAACAATTCATCGCACTGTGACCGTTGGCGCGGCATATCTGACAGCGAGGAACGCCATTGCGGCCGCCACGGCCGTTGCCACGACCACCGCCGCGGCCATTGCGTCCTCCTCGACCAGAAGAGGACTGACGTCCCCCATGCCCGCGACCGTTGCCGCGACTCGGACCTGCATAAAAAACCGATGGAGCAGCCGACGACGGTGCAGAGTCAGCGGCGGCGAAATCATCGGACTGGATAAATTCCTGCGCCCGGAGATGATCCGCGAATTGAAGTAGTGTGACCGGCGTGCCTGGGGTAGTGAGCGAACTAGCCATTGCCCTATACTCTGGCCGGAGACCTTTAAGCACGTAAAGGATTTGCGAATCGGCCGAGAGTGGATGCCCAGCCAGCGATAACGCCTCGACGAGCACCTGTGCGTGGCCTAGATACTCTGCCGGCGAGAGATTACCTTGCCTCAAGGCCTGAAACTGCCCCAAGAAGCTAAGGCAGCGAGAACGGGAGGTTGAAGCGAAGGCAGAGGTGATGGATTCCCAAACGGCCTGCGACGTCTCCTTGCCGACGGTAAGGTACATGACTTCTGTGACACCCCAACCTCACACAGGCTGAGATAGCTAAAACTTAGCACAACAGCTGCCTATCTCAACCAACAAACTAAACATAGCGGAAGCGAATTTAAAACTTAAGGGCGTCATGCCACATCTAGGTATAAACACAGCCTAGATGCACAGGCTAATCATAAAACGAACTAAGCTGTCATAGATATAAACCAAGATAAAATCCTCAAGTCATAATCCACAAGTACCCAAATCACTAAACAAGAGTATATAAGAATATCTCAAAGGCACACAGGCCCAACAACTCAAAGTCTAAACAAAACCAACTTAGGCTAAACATCCTCATATGGAAAAGCTCTAGCGCGCTCTCGCATAACTACTCCATACCTGGAAAACACACAAAGAACCATTAGCAAAAGAATGCTAAGCAACCACCATTCACACCCGCAAGGAGATATAGATATACATAAGCTTGTAAATAGGTTTACACACCCATATAGAATATAAACACCAACGAACTGTTCAATAGTTCAAACCGATACTCAACAACAATAAGCTGAACGAATCAATAACCAAGACTCAGTCAAACAAAGCCAATATCCAATAAGAAAAGCATAATGCAATAACGAACCATAAACGAGATACCAACTGAACAACGAACCAAAAGGAACCAACTAACCATAACCGAGAACCATAAGATATCAACCGAATAGCATAAAGAACTCACGAAACCAACCAAGAAAGAACCCCAACTCCAACCTCCCAAACCAAGTCAAACCAACCACCAAACCAAGTCAAACCACATAGTCAGAAGTCAAAAGTCACGAGTCAATCCCGGAAAACCGGTACACAGGGGTGATGAGCCCAATCACAGGGACCGAAGTCCAATCACAGGGACCGTAGTCCAATCACAGGGACCGACAGTCCAATCACAGGGACCGAAGTCCAATCACAGGGACCGAAGTCCAATCACAGGGGTAATCAACCCAATCACAGGGACCGAAGTCCAAAGTCAGAAGTCAATAGTAGCACAGTCAAATCCAACCAACAACCACCAACAACCTCAACCAAACCACCATCACAACCTCATACTCCAACATCAACTCAAAGCAACCAAACAAAGTGTTCATCTCAAATATGAACACAAACCAACTCCCATATAATGAATCAAATAATCAATAGATCAAGAATACCAAAAATGGAAACTAAGGACATGAATCAATACTCCAAGCTATGGTATAGAATACCCAATAAATGACATGAATAAATACTCCAAAGACATGGTAAAATACCCAACAAAACCATCCAACATTAATCAGCAACAAAGGAGAACAACAGACAACAACAACAGAGAAACTGCTCACTGGAAACCAATTCCCAAGAGTCATGCGGAACACTCTCACGGAGCTCACTCTTCCGCCGGTCTCCTCCGCAAGAAGGAGACGGCCTCCCTCGGCGGATCACCCTCCTCCGCCTAAGCCTACCGTCGCCACCTTGCGGAGCATATGAACGGGTTACATTGTGCCGCTCAAGTGATCCGCAAGGCCAACCCGAAACCCTTCCAGAGACAGTTCATTCCAGATCAACAATCCAACTTCCAGAATACAAAATCAGACCAAATACACTCATATTTCATCCAATTTAGAGTCCAAAAATAGGGAAATCCATAACATCATTGATCATACAACACAAGGCAAAAGATCAAGATGAAAACCAACAAAATACATCCAAGGAATAGGCCAAAAAACAAGAAATTTCAGGATTTCCAACACCAAGATCATCATATATAGAATAGGTGAATAAAATAGATTTTGATGGACATAGTGGTTACCTCAAAGAGCTTTTCCTACTCCAACAAGCCTTTAGCTAGCTCACAAAGCCCCACCTTCACCTTGATCATCTTTTTCCCAAAGAACCCCAAAAGAACACTTATAAGAACATGCAAAAAGACTATCTAAAACACAAAATGCAAGATAGATTCTAGGCTAGATGCACTTACCCACTCCTAATCAAGCATAAAAGAGCAATCTTGGCTTGGAAACTTGTAGGAGAATTGAAGATCAATTTTAGGGAAATTATGGAGTGAAAATGGCGTGTGGGAGTGTAGAGTAGGAGGAAGAAGGAGTGAAAGTCTTTAGGGTATTTTGATCTTCAAATTATATACCAAGAATACATACAATATTTAGGGTGTAAGACATTTTAAGTGATGTGGGCTTAAGTAACTTATAACATAATGGGTGTAGGAAATAAATATAATCAAGACTAGTAAGTTGGGCTTAATAAATTCACCCCTTATAAATTAAATACAAGAATTAGCCCATAGGATGTCTTAGAATCAATATATATATATATAATGTATGATCAAGAATGTGGGCTTGTAGGAATATTTAATTACAAACATTGTAAGGGTCCAAATTGAATAAAATCCCTTACAAGAATAAATTCAATTAATTGGGCTCTTGATTAGAATAATTAAATTAGGCATCAAATATACATATATATATCAAATTGAATGAATTAGCCCAATTGGAATTAATTAAATTGCCCAAAGAATTAATTAACGATCGAAAGGCTCGAAATGAATTTACGGGGTGTTACAACTTCGGTGGTGAGTGACGACACGATCAGCGAGAGGATGGCCTGATCTTGCTGAATCCACGGAAGATAAGCCGGGTTCGGGATGAATGTCGGCGGCGTCGCGGGGCTGGCCGAGTCGACGGCGATGGTTTCCGGTGGGCACGGTAATGTGTCGTCGACGTAACCTACTAGGTTTTGGCTGCGGAGGAAGGGCATGACTTGAGTGCGCCAATACAGGTAATTACGGGAATCCAATTTGATCGAAAGAAAGTGGTGGCTGGCATTCAAGACCGTCGCCGGCGGTGAGGGAGCGGCGACGGCAGGCGTAATGGCGCCGGAGGTTTGGTTGCTCATGTTTGTTACGTGATCGAGAAAAAATGAGCGGGAAGAGCGGAGTTACAAACCTGTCGTCTGATACCAAATGAGAGTGGTAATCGATCAATTCAATTCAGCTCAACAGATTACAGAGTCCTATACAGAGATAAGCTAGAAACTCTCCTAAACAATTGGAGTTCAGTATTGACTAACTACAGGCTATTAAACACAAATAACATAATATAAAATAACTAACTATAACATATTATGTAACATTATTAACAAATATGTGATAAATAATCCACAATGTGTTAAGTTTTAAGGAAATAAAACGGTATAGCTATTGGGCTATTATACAACTAAAAACTCATCATAAAATAAATTTGTTTAATGGTTTAGGATCTAGCTCGTGCACATTCTTCAAAAGTTCAAAAATTATGTGTAAGAAAATTTTATATTGATTATGCATTTCAAAAATTGAAATTTTTTTGGTGAGAAAAAATATTTATAGATATAAATCAACACACCACTGACAATTATTTTTTAGTACATCAAATATGAAAAAGTAAATAAGAATATAAGAATACTTCCACATCTTCAAGCATAGATTCTAACGTTGTTGTGGTGTAAGCTCATCGGTTGTTCTTTACCTGGTATAGTCGAATCAAACGTACCTTTATTGCCCAAGCAATATTGTATGCGTTTCTTTTATTGAGTAAAATGAAAGCAAAAGCCACTATGTGTTGGTTTTTTGATTAAGTGGCTAAAAAAGTAAGAGATACAATGGACAATGTTGAATTGGTAAGGTAAAAAAAAAATCTTGAAATGCATTTATATAGTAGTATCAAAATTAATTAGATAGAAATTATATTAGGAAAAAAAAAAACAGTCAAATAAAAGAAGAATAAAATGGCCCAATAATATTATAGTTCACTAATCCGTAAAATTAAAGGCAATATGTGTATACTAATCTTGAATATTATTAACCTAATTAAGATTAATTTCTTTATATATATATATATATATATATATATATATATCTAAAAACTTAATAAGTCTCAATCAAGGTTATATCCTTGATTTATGTCCCTCTTTCTATACGCTAATAAATTTGTACATTTTACTTTAAATGTTGTATACTTCAATGTTATTAGACAAAATTGTCCCTACTACATTGTTGTTATACAAAACTACCCTTACATACACCGTTATAACACCGTTAGTTTTTAACTCCATCATTATTATCATACACCTATATCTATCATATCATTTTCCTATTCCTTAATTATCATTTTAGTAAAATTATTATACAATTAATTTAATGGTTGATTATATTTTAATTAAATTTCTATACATGGTAAATTATATATGTGTGTGTATAAAATACATATACTATATTTGTATATATAATTAGAATTAAAAATTTTAATATTGGGCATGAACTTTCGCGCATTGCGCGTACAAATACTAGTATGTACACACACACACACACACACACATATATATATATATATAAAAGGTTGAAGTAGGTGATTCCAGAGCCAGGCAACCAACGACCGATGAATAATGTAATAAATAAAAAATGTTAAGGACTTTGCAAAAGTTAAAGAATAATAAATAATGCAATATTCCGTTATTAAAATTTGTATATAAATGGAAAAGTAAAAAGTGAAAGATACTAAGCTTGGAAATTTTTTATCATTGTACAATGAATAAATCAAAATGTATAAGTTATCAATTTACATTATTACACCAACATAATTTTTGTTTCTGTTATAACCTTACCAACATTGTCACTTATTATATTAGTAGATAGATATGTTTACATGAGCTCTATTATTTATCGATGATGATATCCGCATTTTAATAGTTCTTGCGTAGTTGAATTTGTACCCATGCATTATGTGCTAAATTTTATTGCATGAACTTTGAGGCATAATCTGGATATTTGATATGATAAAATTTTGACAAGAAAAACTGGGAACATGGGAATGACTATGAAACTATATACTGCAATGAGTTTTCACAAAAAGAATGAAACATGTTAAGGGAATATGTAGTCCCAAAATATGTTGAGAATAAGCTTTTATTTTTAGCAATTTTGAAGTTTGAATAGAGGGAGTACAAATAGTCAAATACATGTTGAACATGTTACAAATTGTAACTTACAATGCACATAAAGATGAATTTATTTGCTTCTGCATGCATACATGATATTATGGCATGTTAGTTAATGATATATTTAATTCTTTATCAACTGCCCAATTAACTAAGTGAAAATACGATATTGATACTTATTGCCAAAGGCCTTGTGGTCAAGCGGCATGAAGTGATTCTCCTAAGTCGGAAGTCATGAGTTCGAGCCTCAGTGGGGGCAATGTTGACAATCCAAAAGGGTCAATAGTATTAAAAAAAAAAAAGAGGTTAAGGACAATCCAAATTGTGTGTAGCATAAATTTTCCTTAAAACTGATTCGCTAAAATGGATTCTAAAAATATAATTGAGCACTCAACGCATATTTTTTTCGACAAACTTGAACAAATGAGCACTTTAGAAATTGAGGAGAGGTTGTGAAAAGATTTTCTAGAATTAACAAGAGAGTAGAGAGAAAACAAGAACTTTTGTAAGCGGTAAAATTCATTCTGCCCGACCACGTGTTTTTTTAAGTGATTAGGAAGTCATTACTCATTAGCAATAATGAAATTTAAAATTAATTTTTTTAATTTAATTTTTGTAACTCCCAAAAATGGCAATTTAATCATATTGAATATGATGTTATAGAGTTAATTCATAGGTTAAAAATTGAAATTAATTAAAATTAATTTCATAACGGGTCATAATTTACTCAATATTTTCTAGTACATTTCAGAAATAGCACAGGATTGAAAACATCAAGGGTCTGTTTACTAATAGAAATCTGTTTTCTAATTTTCCAGTTTTCATTCTCTATTTTTTATTCTCTAATTTCTGTTTAGAAAACTTGTTTACTAACACTTATTTTTCAAATTAATTTTTTTAGATTAACGTTATAAAATTAACAATAAGTTTAGTTTCGAGTGATTTTTAGACCTTATATTTAAAATATTTTAAAAAGATTTAGTTTAAATAGAATAAATATATTTTTTACTTTTAAGTCGAATATATATAAAAAATTTACATTTGATAAACGAACCAAATTTATATCTGTATATAACATAAATAAAAATATATCTGAACTAATAACTTATTAAGTTCACATAAAATTTAGTTTAGATAATATTATTATTTTTTGAGCTAATATTTGAAATATGTTTGGATATATTCATTTGAATGACATGTATATAATATATAATTTTTATTTTGAATTCTAATATAATAATATATATGAAATTTTGATATCCGATATCTGGACCAAACTTGTATCCGATATAACATAATTAAAAATATCCAAACCAATAATCAATTGAGCTCTTCCAAATATAAAACGTGGTATAGATTTCAATTTTTAATTTTGATAATGTGAATGATGTATAATTTTAAGCATAATCAAATAAGTTATGTTTAAATAACTAATGCAAGTAGAAAAGATAGAAGATGATGATAAAGTAAAAGAATATGATAATAAATGTAATCATAGTAATGAATAAATATGTAAGTAGATAATGGTGAAAATGTGGTTATAGTGACATATAGTCTAATAGATGATAGTTGATTCTGTTTTCCATTTAGAAAACAGTTTTTTATAGTGTTTCAGTTTTCTAGAAAACTGGAAAACTATTTCCTGTTTTCAAAATGGAAAACTGTGCTAGTAAACATGTTTTATGTTTTTCAATTTTCCAAATTTCAAGAAAACTAGAGAAAATTTCCAGTTAGTAAACGGGCCCCAAGAGTTTTACGAAACAACAAGGTTTTATCGTAAACTAGTACTACAATGAAAAACTGAGATTTGGCAAACCTCTGTTGCTGGACACTAGGCAACAAAAGTTTGTGAACTCTTACTACTCCTAACTAGCACAAAAATATATTTTTGAAGTAGGGAAAATGTTTCAAAATTTTGGCATAACTTATACCCAGCATGGGTTGCCAATTTTTGGATGATATTTGTGTATATACAGGTCGCGAGTGCATACGAGTCAAGCATTTTCAGACTCATTTTGGGATTTGATTTGTTATCCTCTACGCGCGCGAGAGAGCATTTATTCTATACGATTCAAACTCATTCAATAAGGGAATCGTATACATATATACTAGTGCAAACACACATCCTTTTTTCAATGTGGGACAAAAGCTCCTTCAAAAGCCTTCCCAACTCTATTTTTCCCTATTCAAGTGAGTATATATACTTTGAAAATTAATTTCTCATTCACCCATGACCTATTTTGTGCATATAACATATGAAATTAAACCTCTCACAAAGGAGAACTTCAAACCACTTTAACATGACCACAATTAGAAGTGAACCCTACTAAAAATTATACCACAAAATAGTCACTTTAAATATTATTTTTAGACAAATTTTCCAACAACCTTCACATGAATGAAAAATTGATTTTTCTAGGACTTGAAAACTTGACACTATAGTGATCAATGGATGATCCTTGCATAGGATAGGTATTTGTTACTGTTTGAACCTCCCTTCTAAATATATATTTACTTTACTGACTATGTGGTAGAACGCAATGCCTTTGAATTGTACTGCCGTTTGTGTAAACTATGATATATCTTATACAAGAAACCTCCAAACCTTTATTTAGTTCTCATGGTTATGCCCATTTTAGCCATGGACCACCTTGCCTGGTTCCACAAGAGTTTATAAAGAATTGAGACCAATCAATACTCATTCGGAGTGACCCCACTTCTTGCTCACATAAGTGATTTTGTTTCAAGTATCAAGCATACTCCACTTATGTCAACTAACATCTTTTATCATTAAAGCATTTAAGCCTGCTACCCACGTGTGGGAGTCACTATTCAATGAGAAGTGGTTAGGAGATCGAGACCTCCACAAAATCTATGTCTTGACGTGTTAAACACCCGAGTAACAACAACCCTGATAGTTGTAAGAGTAAATCGCACTTTTGGTCCCACGGCTATGGTGGCACTTTCAGGTTTGTACCACGAGTTTTAAACATTTTATTTTTGGTCCCCGACTATTATTTTTCTAGTTAAAATGGTCATTCCGGCCTATTGTTCAACCAAAAGTTACCGGAGCTTGAATTCAACACTTTTGACCAGGGTTAAATTTGTTATTTTGCTCTATGTTTTAGGCTCCCTTGTTGAACGTATATCTTGCTGACCAAATCACGAGAACTCCCATTCTACCATTTCGAAAGGAAAGAGACGATCCCCAATCTACCATTGAGAGAAGAAAACCAATTCAACACGCCATCCATTACCGGTTTTCATCTTCTTAATTTCTAAGAAAACGTAATGGTTACATCCTATGCATCATCCTTAGATTGTGAAAGAGATACTTGGGCTAGGGATTTTGGCGAGGCAATTCCAACGACACACTGCAGATGTGGAAATCAATTAAAGGTAATCACATCATGGACAAATGAAAACCCTAGGCGAAGGTTTTGGCTATGTCCAAACAACAGAGTAAGTTTCACAAACTGATTGCACATTCAATTCGTATTTTATTTTTTAGGAAAAATGTACAAATAGGCCATTGAACTATTTGGGGGATAGCAATTAAGCCATCGAACTCCAATAAGCTCCAAATTCATCCATGAACCTGTAAAAAAAAGAGCATTTAGCATTTTTAACAGGTTACCAATAGGTTTTTGCTGATTGGTATGTCACATGGATTTTTTATTTTATATTTTTATTATTATTAGTTTCCTATTAAGCATTTGACCTTAAAAAAAAGGTCAAATCCTTAGTTTTTTTTTTTTTATTACAGGTCAAATGCTTAGTAGGAAAATAATAATAATAATAAAAATAAAAAATAAAAAATCCACGTGGCATCCCAATCAGCAAAAACCTGTTGGTAACCTGTTAAAAAGGCTAATTGCTCTTTTTTTTTTTTACAGGTTCATGGATGAATTTAGAGCTTATTGGAGTTCGATGGCTTAATTGCTATCCCCCAAATAATTCAATGACCTATTTGTACCTTTTCCCAATTTTTTTTTTATAATTTTTTGAAATCTATTTTGAGGTTGGTAATATAGAGTAGATGATGTGGGTTCATCGAATGGTTCGACCATGCAATGTGTAAAAGTTCAAAGAAGATCATTCCTGGGCTGCTTAAGAGGTTGAATAAGCAAGAGGAAGACTTGAAGTAATTGAAAATGAGACTCAAATTGGCTAAGAATGGTGGAAGAACACTGGAAAAATCTTAGTTTAAGAGTAGACAATTTAAAGTTATTGTAATGCTAATTATAGGTGTTGTTAGTGTTAGGTTCTTCAGTAGTGGCATGAATGTATCATGTAATAGTAAACATTTGAATCAATTGATGTGATGAATTAGAAGCAAAAATGTTATGCTTTAGTTGTCTATGTAATGGAATATGTTGTGCATTGAATAAAATGGTTATTGGTTCTTAGTATTTGTTTTGTTATGTTTTTTTATTGCTATTCTGCTGTGTGATGCTCATCAACCATAACCAAAAACCCATGACTGTCAAAAACCATTTTGTTGGTGCCTAAACCAACCATAAGCACAGAAAACAAATCAAATTTATGACCAAAAAATTCCATTGACAGTTTTGGCATCATTGTTTAGCCAATTAACATGCCTAAAACCATAACATTACACTGGTTGGCATCATACTATGTCAAAGTATAAACATGCCTAAACCAAACTAAACCAAAAAAAGGCACATTACAGTTTTGGCATCAAAGTTTGACCAAAAAAAAAACACATTACAATTTTGCATTCATCAAAGTCACTCAATATCAATTAGTTCTTTGCTAGAATTACAGAACTTCATTATGTTAGAAGACCTTGTTCTGTAATTTCTTTTCACTTGAAGTTTCACTCTAGTTTTTTTTTTTTTTTGGGAAGGAGGTGGTGCAAATTGGAATTCTTCTACAAATTGAGCTTTAATCTCATCTAGATCTAGTTCTTCTTGACCTTCAATCTCAACTTGATCTGGTTCCACTTGTTCTGCTTCAACCTAGACATCATCTGGTTCTGTAGCCAAGCCTGCTTGTTCTGGAATTACAATTGGGTTATGCATTGGCACCGTAAGCTCATCAAAGTTAAATGAACTTAAAGCCATCTCAAAATCAATGTCTTCTTGGGTTAAAACATCATGGGTTTCTACTGGAACTGAGATGTAAACACTTGGCTTAACAATCTGCTCCACTGGTGGCTCTATAGTATTCTGAACAGGTTGTGGCCGCTCAGATGTGACCCTTCTCCTTGGATTATTCTACAAAAATGGTAAAATGAATTGGAGCATAATACAATGAACTTGAAAAAAAAAAAGATTTTAGGTAAATACAGTAAACTGAATAAACTTTACCATTTGCTCAACATTGGGTTCAATAGTTGTGTTCTCACCTGTTTGTTGCTTCTTTGATCTCACCCTTCTCCTTGGATTATTCTACAAAAATGGTAAAATGAATTTGAGCTTAATATAATGAACTAAAAAAAACTTTACGGTAAATACAGTAAACTGAATAAACTTTACCATTTGCTCAACATTAGGCTCAATAGTTGTGTTCTCAACTGGTTGTTGCCTCTTTGATCTCACCCTTCTCCTTGGATTATTCTACAAAAAGGGTAATATCAATCCATGAACTTACTGAAGTGAATACAGTAACCTGAATACAATTAAGTAAGAAAACTGTACCAATTTTTCTGCCAAAGATGGATCATTAGGATATCTCCTACTATTGTGTCTAGACTGTCTGCACTTGGAGCAATGTAGCTTGATTTGAGACCTTGCCACTCTTTCCCCATCCTTTGTGATCTCATTCTGACTCTCACCTGCTGATTTTTTTTTTCTTAATTTCTGTGGTCTCCCTGCTCTTGCAGTGTACAAAGGAGGTAGGGGTGGATGTCTTTCACTTATAGGTCAATCATCACAGCCAACCATTGGCATGACACATCCTTCATAGATCTTCAAATATACCTCCAATTGTACTCTATGTTGTGCCTCATACATACCTCCAATCTTAAATTAGTATGTGTCACATTGATATCCTGTATACCCAGCTATTTTTTTCTCAATAACCTTAATCTTTTCCACAATCCTAGGGCAAATATTATCAGTCCACTTAGACACCTTTTCCCTAATGGCAAATAACTTGGTCATAAGTTGCTTTTTGATTAATTCAAGGCACAAATTGATAAGCTATTTTCTTGCATTAATAATCACAACATTAAAACTTTTACAGATGTTGTTCACCAACATATCACAATGAGAAGTGCTTGTGAAATGTGACTTACTCCATTCTGTGGGACTCTTATCAGATAACCAAACATAAGCATCCTCATCCAACTGTCTAAGTTTTCTAATGGCAGTTGTATACATGGGCACAATTGTTGCTCTAGCACACTCCCACAGTGCACCCAACGGGGTAGCTCAAGTGGCAAGTGAGCTCTCTTTGTGGGGAGGAATTCCGGGAGAACCCGGGTTCAATTCCCACGAGTGACGATTCCCCATGGGCCAGCTCCTGTGCCTCTCGGAGCGAACGTGGGTGGACCCCGGACCGTTAAACGGACGGAGAGAAAGACCCTGTACATTTACCAAAAAAAAACAGTGCACCCTCCAAAGCCTTTCCTTGAAATCCTGCAACCTTCATGTTCCCATGAAGGTGCCTAACACAAAACCTATGCTCAACTGTAGGCATAAGCATTTCAAAGGCTGGAATTAAACCTTTTTGTTTATCTGACATGAAGGTAAAGTCATGTTGATTCCACTCATTGATTTCTAAGTCTCTTTACAGTTCTAAAAACCAAACCCAAAACTGTTTTGTTTCACCCTCAACAATGGCATATGCAACAGGGAAGATTGAATCATTAACATCAATGCCAACTGCAGTTAGAAGTAACCCCCCAATTTAAGACTTCATATGAGTACCATCTACTCCCAAGATTGGTCTACAATATTTGAAACCCTTCCTATATCCATCCCAACACATGTACATTCTAAGGAATCTTTTTCCTCCACAAGGTTCAATATTGTCACTGAGCTTCACCTCACATGTTGTAATAGGATTAGCCCTTATAATTTCTTGACAGTAACTCCAAATTTTCTTGAAATTGTTCTCTTAATTACCCCTAATCTGAACTTTAGCTTTCTTCAATGCTCTATAAGCTTGATGTGTACTAATATGAAACCTTTCATCTTTACACACCTTCTGCCTAAAGTCCTTCATTTTCCAGTCATCATGGTGTGCAATCTCTTTGCACCACCTCTTTGCAACCATAGTAGAAGTAGCTCTGGAATTCTTAGAGGTCCAACAACATTCATCATGTCTATCTGTTAGTCTAAGGATGTTCCAATTTAAAGAATTCTGCTGTTTTCTTAGAGATATTGTCCAAGGACAACTACTACGCCTACATTTAGCAACTAGTCTTCCTTTGTCATTCTTAACAATTTGTACATCATTCACATTGTTAAAGGCATAATTGGTGATAACATCCTTAAACTCTTGTTTGCTTGAAAAGGTTAATCCTTGGAAAAAACGAGGCTTTTCCATATCAGTACTTGCCATAAAAACAAACCACTTACCCCCTCATCACTATCTGACTCTTTTAATGAAGCATCATCATACAGATTAGGTTCATCTAAATTTCTCTCCCAACTATTCACAAATGGTTCATCACCAGCAATTGGTTCATTACCAACAAGTTCATTAGCATTCTCTTCTACCCCACCAAACTCAATTGTGGAATCAACATTCTTGTCAAATTCAAAATCATCTAAATTTGATGTGTTGCTCTCCATTTCATACTCACTCTCAGAAAAGTCATCTGACCCATCACTTTCTACATCACCCTCACTACCATTATCACCTAAATTAAACATACAATAATGAATCAAATTATTAATGTGAAAACAAATTCAACTACACGGTGGTCCCCATTTACTGGACAATAACTAATACACTGATTAATATTAAAACAATAACTAGCATCAACACCTGGTCCTCATACAATTAAAGCGCTTACTGGTCCCCACACATCAATAAAGTAAGACTACAACAGCCAATTCCAGGAACACTTTAATTTAAACATTGAGTACAAAGTACAAAGCAAACACAGTGGAATATGTCGTTTATGCCTTTTATGTAAACAAAGTGCAAAAAGCTTCCCTAAACACAACAAAAAGCTACACTTCCCTTCGCACCATACAAAAACCTACAAATATAGAGACTTTTGAAAACTTACCAACTTGCAGCGGCGAATGACTTCTCAACCAACGTGAACTCATTCTTCTATTTTCACCTTGGAGAACTTCATAGCTTCAAACTTCAAACTGATCTCCTAACTTCAAACACAATGAATCGCAATCCAATGATGCTCTCAATTCTAATTAGCTCTGGAGCTCATGTTAGGGTTTCTAATTTGGAAATTGATTTAGTACTTGGGATTTTCTATTTTATTTCAACAGGGAATGGAGGCTTCGATTAAAATGACAAATTTAACCTTAGTCAAAAGTGTTGAATTCAAGCTCCGGTGACTTTTGGCTGAATAATAGGCCGGAAGGACCATTATAACTACAAAAACAATAGTCAGGGACCGAAAAGTGCCACCATATATAGTCGTGGGACCAAAAGTGCGAAAAACTATGATTTGTAACAACACAAATAGAATCATGACCCATAGTTTTCTTAAAGTTCTTTAAAGGGCAAACGTATGAGTCTATGTCTTCCCTCGTAAGCAACCTAGCACCAAAGGTGACGAATCTCTAATGGTAATCAATGCCAGTAAATGTGAGAAAAACAAATTATACCTACGTAAGAGACAACAACACAAAATCAATGAATATATACCACAATACATACACTAATGCAACATAGTACTATACAAAATGCACAAAACAGCACCACAGCAATCAACACATTACTAACTTGTTTGTACAATATGTAGCATCAAAAGAAATAACATCACCAAACAAAGAGAAATTCTTCTTAGATACTGGATCTGCCTAAAAAAAACCCCGAAAGCTTATCAATCTCATCAACGTCATAATAAAAAACAAAAGCATCACACACTTCACGCCTCTTGAAAAACTTATCTATGAGTCATTGAGCCATTTGAAATGTAAGTCATCAAATCACTCTTGAAATTCTTAAAATCCACACTTATAGCCCCAACATTAGAATACTCACCCACAATTTCCTTAAACAACATGTACGAACCGAGTAGGGCCAATATTTACTCAAGCACAATTCACAACAAGCAGTTGGTGGCTAGCATCAAGCTTGCGATTGATCTTTAAAAATTACCTAGAGATAATTGAACACATGCAATGGTTGCGGCGTTCCTCAAACAAATGCACAACATAAAAACTAATAGCCATGAGCTTAAACACCACCCTAGCCTTACACCCAATCCTATTTGCCACCCAACTTTTCATAGGAGTAGTTTGAACATCAACACCAGCAAGTAAATATTGAATAACCAAATAAGCATTTTTAAGCCCCTCGCAACTACAAACAATATGCTTCAACAAAACAACATCATCCCTACTCTTCCAAGTTGTGTTGTGCCTAGAATAAAAACCAACAGCCCTAGAACATTGTTTATAAAAAAAAAAATACCACGGTTGATTTTATGATTTTTGGGCAGTCAACTGCTGGCCAACACAACAATTAAAATAATGAGTATATAGAAATATAGAAGATATGGAGAGAATTTAGAGAGAATAAATATTTTGTATTGCTTTGAATTGTTTGTCATTCCCCATGAACCGGGGGGTGAGAGTGTCTATTTATACATATTTTGGGCTAGAAACCCTACAAGGAATAGAAATCCTAGCCAACATCATATTTGGAACCCTAGTCAAATCGAAATTGGACTATGTACAAGATATGCTCAACCCTAGGTACATTATGATTAATAAGATTAATCCTATCAAAACTCCTTCATTTGTCTCGTCTTAGTTAGACCTCCCTCTTGGGCTTCTTTGATCTAGTTATTTTCCTGGGTCAGTCCCTTTAATCCAACGAGTACGCCATCTATCATCCAATCCCCCACTTTCTTAAAAGTTCGCGGAACCAATGTCTCAAAAAAGTAGGTTAATCTGCAAATTCACCAGAAGGAGAGATGAAAAGAAAGATTAAATCAATTAGTATGGCCCTTAAACCTGAAGCCCAGAGTTGGTTACCTAACTCGGGTTTGCGTTGGGGTGGACTAATCGGTCAGCCTAGCTGACTGGTTAGTGTCTCAAGAAGACAATCGGTCAGGTTGGGCACCTAGATTTTTGAGAATGTTTGAGTTCTCAAATCATCTATCCAATACTCATCTCCGCCAAAATTTTCAAAAGCGTTTGAGTTTTCAAATTAAACATCACCGTTAACCATCCAATACTCTTCTCCATCAATTTTTTTTTAGAACATCTAAGTTCTCAAATTATCTATCCAGTACTTCGTTAACCATCTAGTACTCCACTCTAGTACCTTTCTGTTGCCTACTAGACTCTTTATGCTGACTAGACTTTTCACTAACGACTCCTAGTCTAAGTACTAGACTTCTCACCAACCAGACTTTGTCAAATTTTACTTCTAGAAGTCATCCATTTGTTCCACCATAACCTGATTACTACCTTATGGGTGTAAATTGTCCAACCAGACTCAAGTACGGGGACTGCTCCGTAACGAAGGTTGGTATGTCCTCTGTGAGTACATGGTTTATTTTCCCTTTTTGACAGTCGGTCCTCTAGATGTGTTCTCACCTCTTCGCGAGGGGCCATTTTACCCCTTGTTTCCTCTTCTATAGTAAAGATTCCTCTATTTATACATATTTGTGGGCCCTCTGGATAGCTTGGGCGTAGGGCTCAGGGGGTTCCCTTCGAAGGCTGGGGAATAGATCCTCGATCTTAATGCGTTCATGAATAATATTAGGGTTGTTCGATCGTCCAAGTCCTCTATTGTTTGTACCTTCCTCTATTGTTTGTGGGCCCGCTGGATAGCTTGGGCGTAGGACTCAGGGGGTTCCCTTCGCAAGCTGGGGAATAGATCCTCGATCTTAATGCGTTCATGAATAATATTAGGGTTGTTCGATCGTCCAAGTCCTCTATTGTTTGTACCTCGTTTTGCCACATTTTTTGAATTCTTTCAACGTTTCTAACTCTCCATGTTGTACAAAAGTTAAGGCTATGAAGTGTTTCTTAGCTTTCATACATCTAGCGAAGTGTGTTAGGAATTGCTCTACAATGGTCTCAAAGTGATTGATAAACTGGAGGGGGAGGGGGGGGACAGGTGGACAGCAATAAGAACTATTGATGTGCCGCCCCACCGATAGTTGAAAAGAAGGCACGATAGTACATAGGGTCCTATGCTCCTATTACCATCATATTTGCTTGAAAATCCACTAGATGATCGCTCAGATCATTGGTCCCATTGTATGTAGGCATTGATGGATACTTGAAGTCCCTCGGTGCACAGTATTATTTGATTTCTTTTGAGAATGGGCTAGTGGACAACAAAGGCCAAGTAATCGACTGGTTTTTTCCACCCTCAATCTTGCGCTAGAGATCCTTTATTTCTTTAGCCAGTTATGCGATCTCCTAGAGTTTTTTTCCTAACCAGGTGTGATGGTCTCGCCACTACTCTTGGCCATCCCTTCCATAGAACCAATCTCATTACATTTTTCTACACGTGTGGAGGGTAGCTGCATGAGCAGCCTCCACTCGCCATGGGGGATTAAGCCTTACCTTCCTCTGCAGGTTCCTGTTTGGTAGATTATTTTGCTCTTGTTGCTTGGTGATAGGCGGTTGGTTTTGAGGGCCTAGACGGTCAGGGACGGAATTTGTCGAACATTGCCTTTCAGACGGACCAGATTCCCATGTTCTCTTGGGTGATCAGTCCTGGTTGTTTGCTCTGTGCCTGTAGTCACGCCTAGAGGGGTTTGCTGTGGCAGGGACTCTGCCTCTAGATGCGTAATCATGCTGCAAGGCCTTGTAGAGGCGTTCTCTAGCTTCTAGCATGGCAGGATAGGGTCCGACTGTTCGGGTTTGAATGACATCACCGACCAGCTGAATGGTTGAACGAACCTCTTCTTCCTCCCGGGGGTTTTCCAAATTTTGTTCTCAATGGGGTATAGGCTGACTGGACAGTGCGCAGGAAGCGAATCTGCTAAGGGTTTCTCGCAGATCCTGAATCGACCGGTCAATTTGAGTATGTCGTCATGTGGCCACCATGATCTAGGGTTTCGGGATTTTGTGTATTAGGTTTGAGGAGCGAACGTAAACTTTTCGTTTCGATCTCCACAGACGGCGCCAATGTTAGTTTTATGACTTTTGGGCAGTCAACGGCTAACCAACAAAACCATTAAAATAATGAGTATATAGGAATATAGAATATGTGGAGATAATTTAGAGAGTAAATATTTTGTGTTGTTTTGAATTGTTTGTCCTTCCCCCAAACTAGATGTTAATACATAGTCAACTGATAAGCACTATTTTTATATTTAATTTAGATTAACTTTTATAATAAAATAGTTTTATTTATATTACATTATATTTATTTTAAACTTTATTTTATGTTTTACACTAATATAATAATTATTTAAATAATTCAGCTTAAAGATTATTTTTGGCCATTAGGAATATACATATTAGAGTTGGGCCTAGTTGTTGATTTGGGCTAATTATTTCCTATTTATTGTTTTAATTAGTTGGCCCAACTTAAATATTTTAAATATTCATCAGCCCAAGTTTCATTTTAATTTGCCTTTCTTTTCTTTTTTATGTTCAAGGAGTTATGTACTTAGATTTCAGAGGAATTCGCAAACGAAGCTGACTTCTTCTAAGAATTGCGGACTGCTGCGTGCGATTCGGACCACCACGACTACGGCAACTGTTGTAATGTCCACGTACTCCTGCGATAGACTCCACGGTCAAACGAATTTTGCGGACTGTTGCTACTAATGAACGACTGAATTTGAGTCTAAATTAATATAAATAGGGACGTATCTTCTCAGTAGAAGGCAATCAATTTTTAGGACAAAATTTCATTTACTTTGTAATCACTCACTACGATGTCTTGCTGAGTTCTTATTTTTCTAATTCAAGGATTATTGAAGTTTGATTCTACAAGCCCAGTGAGATTTATTTAGCTTAAATTATTCTTTGCACTTTATTATCTATATATCTTCTGTTATATTTATATGAATTATTGCTTGGTTAATTGTTGCATTAGAGCTCATTGTTCAATTGTCAAGTTATTAAATTGCTAGTTAGAACCTTGAATTTGTAATTGTTTAAGTGTTATGATGTTGGTAGCAAATAGCACAATTTGAATATAACTGATTTTCAGTTTGTGTTATTAAGATATATAGTCTAGCTTAAATGAACCGAGCTTGTGAGTTTGTTGGCTAGGATTGGTAATCTTTCTAATTCTATTAATACTGTTAGTAAATTAAATCCTAAGAGCTTGTTTTGGGTTGTTTATTAGTTAGGGAAGTAATTAAAGAGCTTGTTTTGATTACCGACGAAGTAAGGAAAGACATGTTGTTAGAGCTTGTTAATAACCATAACCAATCTAGTAAAGAGTAAAGTTAGTTTGGCTTGCAAATCAATATCTGTCTTGTTAGAATTAAATTGATATCGCATTGCGTTGGATACTAGTTGCCATTGACATTTATTTGATAATTATTTGCTATTTGATATTATTTTCCATTTATTGTTACTATTTAAGTTTCTATTCCCATCTCATTATTTATTAAATCTATTGCTAAAAATAAGTCTAACCAGTCTCTGTGGGTACGACCTTACTCATCGCTAGTGCAATTCATAAGAGTAAGTATTTATTATTTACTATTATTTATTATTTGTTGGTTTCGACAGCCACCATCAACCCAGGGGAAATCTCCATATCACACCCACTGCCTTCAACACCAATATCTATGAAATAATATTCTTTGCACCCACCACCAACAGAGTCAAAGTTAACAGCTAAGAATGGACCAACATGTTGCACAAATTAACAACATGAAAACATAACACACTAAAGAAAAACATATATGCACAACACTTCATATTAAAAACACCACACAACCAACATAAATGTACCACCAAGCTACTCAAAATGCACAATTAATTTATACCAAAGGTATGTACATACACTGCATCCAAGCTCAGAACAAACATGCATCACCAACTAAATCAAGATGCAAAGCAATCAACCCAAATATACACCACCACTATTACATAGATGCACAAAACAACAACATTCTTATTAACACTAAACACATGCATACAAATCCATAACAAACATGCACCACCAACAAAAACAAGATGCACCACAATCAAACCAAAATTGCACCACAACCACTACATAAAAGCATAACACAACGTGCCCAAAGTCCCACCACCCACCCCCAATGGCCAACCCCACCATCAACAACCATTAAAAAAGCCGAAAAATTACCATTAGAAGATCTAAACAAGCAACAAATATGCAAAACCATAAAAAATATTCAACAAAACATCTAACAATGATGGAAAGATATGCTAGTAGAGGATCTGATAGGGAATTTACACCGGATGTATAGCCATACACATGGTCTGCACATACCCCTTGGTCTATGAGGAACGGTTTTCGATTTGGATAGACCTTATTCTTCACAACAACTCAACTTGAGTTGAGGTATAGCTCTACGACTAATTATGTATGTTGTAACATGACTCGACCTTGGGTCGGTCTCGACTTGGGGCCTCAACTCGATACCACGAGCAAATAACCTTTTGCACCCATGAACAAGAATCGCGAAGTGACATTGTAATCGCTCACATCACCTAAGTACTTTTGAACATCTCAAGAAACATAGACCAATCTATGTGGCCTCGAAGCCCATCGAATGCATGCAGAATACATGGCAGGATGCCAGGGGACGGCATGTGCTCCCTTCTACTCCTATAAATACTGCATTAAATGCTTAGAGGGGGAACTTCTAGATCTTCACCTAATCAATATTAGTCTGGGAACCTCTGACCTATGGTTTCTTTTTCTTGAGCTCACATACTATACCCTATAATAATTTAATTGTATATCCACTCGTATTTACAACATTAGGATGATGAATGTATATTATATGTCATTAACAATAGGAATACAGTAAGTATATAAATACATGTAGAATAATACAAGGCCTAGAAGTCTAAGAGTACTAAACTACGAGAGTCCTATTACACCCCTTCAAGCTTAAGGTGGTAAACACATAACATTAAGCTTGTCCAGAAGAAACTCAAACCGCTTGACAGACAATAGTTTGCTAAAGATGTCAGCAACTTGATCCTGAGTAGAGACAAAACGAACTTTGAGATCACCAGAAGCAAACTTATTACGCACAAAGTGATAATTCACCTCAATATGTTTTGTGCGCGCATGAAATACCGAATTGGCACAAAGGTGCGTAGCTCCTAGATTGTCACACCACAAAGCGGGCAGAGCAAACAACGACAACCCAATCTCATTCAGTATCGACACAACCCATGTCACCTTAGCCGCAACATCAGCAAAGCCTTTATACTCAGCCTCTGCCGAAGAACGAGCCACAGTATACTACTTCCTACAGACCTAAGAAACCAAATTAGCACCTAGATAGACAGCAAACCCACTGGTAGATTTCTGGTCGAGGACATCACCAGCCCAATCCGAATCAGAATACCTGTGCAAATCTGACGTTAGAGAAGGTCGCAAACGCAAGCCAAACTGAAGCGTAGCCTTGACATACTGCAACACCCGCTTCAAGATGACCCAATGTGAAACTGAAGGTGAGTGCATGTGTTGACATAGGCGATTGATCGCATAATAGAGATCCGGTCTCGTCACAATCAAATACTGCAAAGCACCTACAAGACTCCTGTACTGAGTAGGGTTGTCAAATAGAGCATCTGACACCTCAGTCACGCGAGCCGTAGAAACAGGCGTAGCAAGAGGCTTGCACCAGCACGAGTGACAATATCGGCTATGTGCCTGCGCTAAGAAAGAATATATCCACCATCAACTGGCACCGTCTCAACCCTGAGGAAAAAATTCGGAGAATCAAGGTCAAGAATCTTAAAAGTAGAAGCCAAACACTGCAAAAGCTCAAACACAAGAGACGAGTTACTGCTCATCACGAGGATATCATCAACATAGACGAGGATAAACAAGTGAGACCTAGTATTGGACCGATGAAATAAAGATATATCAGTCTTAGAGGCCTTGAAACCAACAGACAGCAGGAAGTCATGCAGTCGCGTGAACCAAGCCTGTGGGGCCTACTTTCGACCATAGAGAGAATGCTGGAGTAGGCACATGTGATCGGGAAAGAGTGGATCAAAATACCCGGACGGCTGCTTCATATACACGGTTTCCACCAAACGCTCGTTCAAACAGGCATTGTGGACATCCAATTGGCGAAGAGTCCACCCACGTGACAACGACAAAGAAAGTAGAAGACAGATCGTGGTAGGCTTCACGACCAATCGTGCATTGAAACGCTCTATGGACCCGTCAGCCTTTCTCTTTGTACGGAACACCCATTTGTAGTCCACGACGTTCATATCCGGTGTGGCTGGAACCAACTGCCAGGTCTGATTGTGAAGCAGCGCATTGAACTCCTCTTCCATTGCAGTACGCCACTCAGGACAAAGCACATCCTGAGAATAATAGGTGGGATCCCCACCAGCAGCCAACAACGCGCGCAAAGGGAAAGAACACTCCATGTGACGGAGACGCATAGAATGAGACCGAGGCGGAGGAGGCCCGGTCCGAGCATGAGCCCGCCATGTACGCGGAGCAACAAAACCTAACCAAGTAGCCATATCAACAGGCTCATCCACAGGTAAAGGAGCCAGAGGTAGCACGGGCAGAGACACAGTCATAGGTGAGACAACCAAAGAGCCAGCACCCCAGGGTTCAATAGGCGGAGGAGAGGAATCCTGCATAGCAACACTGGTCAAGGGAAAATAGCCTCGTCAAAACGAACATGCCAACATATAAAAAGCTTACCCATATTGAGGTCCATGCACCGACACCCACGGAAAGACAATTGTATGGCCGGAGTTAAGGAAAGCACAAACACCCAAACACCAGGAGATGAGAGTAAGACGGGACAGACTTAAACAGTTTTTTTTAAAAGACTATCCGATTGAATAGCCGAGGACGGCAAACAATTAATAAAGTACACTGCACCTTAAAAGGCATAGTCCTAATATTTGAACGTAACAGACCTCTAAGCAAGAAGGGCAAGCTCAGTCTCAACAATGTGCCTGTGACGTCGCTCAACACGCCCATTCTGCTCATGCGTGTAAGCACAAGACTTACGATGAACAATGCCAAGAGACGACATGACAGAGCTCAATTTATTATACTCACCCCTTAAATCAGACTGCAAAGACTTAATTTTGCGCGAGAATTGATTTTCAACTAGAATCCGAAACTTATTAAACACAACATAAAAATCAGATTTGAGACGCAGTGGAAACAACCAACAATATCTAGAGAAACCATCAACAAATAATACAAAATAACGAAAATCAATAGTAGATAAAACGGGCGCAGGGCCCCAAATGTCCATGTATATCAAATCTAATACAGAAGAACTAGTCGAACTAACACGAGGTAAATCAAAACGGGAAGATTTCCATAATTGACAAGACGAACATAAACGAGACGAACTAACATCGAATTTACTAACTGAACAACTACGTAATACTTTATTTAATACCTGGAGATGCGGGTACCCTGGACGATTGTGCCAGACACTCGATGAAGCACGGGCGGACATAGGAAATGACGCAAACAGCGGAAGACGCAGAGTGTATAAGCCCCCTGAACTCAGCCCTGCTAAGTAGAACGACTTTGGTGACGATGTCCTTAACCACAAAAGAAAACAGATATAATTCAAAAAAAAAAACATTATTATCACGCGCAAACTTTTGAACAGAAAGTAACGAACCAGATAATTTCAGGAAAACAAGAACTTCAAATAATTTAAGAGGTTTAGAAACAGAAACATGGGCATGACCAATACGAGTAATCGACAAACCTTCACCGCTACCAACCCGAAGCGAGTCAGGACCATGATATGGATCAATATCTACCAAACCATCCACCGTAGGTGTGGCGTGGTCAGTGGCCCCGATGTCCGGGAACCAGGCTGTAAAAGCAGTTGAATCGGCCAGAGGTAGTGCAGCAGCAATAGAACCTACGGGGACGATGGCGCCTCGGAATACCGGCGATAACATTGTACGGCGGAGTGCCCATGACTTCTGTAGATTTGGCAGCGAGGACCGCGTCCTCGGCGACCAGTACGCCCAGACTGCCCGCCACCACGCGTAGCACCGCGACCACGCCAACCAGCATCGACACCAGACTGGCGGCCTCCACCTGCACGCCATGACACCATAGCCGCCGGCCGGGAATCCACCGCAGGCAAAACATCATCAGTAGTGATGAACTACTGAGCACGCAACATATCAGAAAGCTGAGCAATGGTCACCGGAGTGCCGGCGGTGACCAGGGAAGACGCCACAGCCTGGAATTCCGGCCGCAAGCCCTTGAAGATGTAGAGATTCTGCGTGTCAAGCATCACCGGTTGCCCCGCTATCGCCAGTTCCTCCACCAGGACTTTTGCACGACTCAGGTACTCCGTAGGCGTACTGTCACCCTAGCACAGCTCCTGCAACTGAGTAAGAAGCTCGAGGGAGTGAGCTTGAGTCACGGAACCAAACGCATTCTCGATCTCCTTCCACCACGAATGCGAGGTGCCGTGACCAAGAGCCAGATAAAGGACCTCCACCGACAACAACGCAACCAACATAGACAAAACCGCCTGGTCTTGCTGCACCCAGGCATTCACAGCGGGATCATCGACCACCACCACACCTTCCACAGCAGCCGCCGCACTTCCTGTAGCAACCACCGGCAGAGACGGGCAGGGATAAGAACCATCGACATACCAGTGTAGCCCCTGACCACAAAGGAAGGGTAGAATCTACGCTCGCTAGTAGCGATAATTTCTGGAAGAAAGCTTGAGCGAGACAAAATGGTGCGCCAAGGAGAGTGCCGTCGGAGCCGGAGCAGGCGCTGGAGAAGCCGGAAAATCCGTAACCGTACGCTCAGAGGACGCATCGGACTGTTCGTTGTTTAGCCATCACCAGAATAGTAACTTGCGTATGATACCAGATGAATGTATATTGTATGTTCTTAACAATAGGAATATAGTAAGTACATAAATACATGTAGAATAATACAAGACCTAGAAGTCTAAAAGTACTAAACTACGAGAGTTCTATTAAGGATCCAAACAAGCAAAAAATATGCAAAACAAGAACAATTAATCTAGAAAACAAATAACAATGTTGTTACCACGCCAGAAAACACCATGAGAATCTAAACACATGCAAAATCCGTAATACCGTGACATATTTGGGACCATAGCTCTCCGCCAAACACAGAACAACACCAATCGCTTTCCAAATTCAAAATAAGGAAATACGCCAAATTCGTGATTGCCTTCTACTTAAATACACATACACGAACGCAAAGAAAATTACATCAACACCCTAAAACCTAATTGCCCCACGTCTAGGAACTAATTACTAAAGAACAACTTAGAACCGTTAGATTGCAAGGATAAAAAATTATTATTTATATTAACATGTGAACTTAGAACCGTTAGATTGCAAGGATCAGACGATAGAGAATCGATTGCATGGAAAAACATAACTGCATTTGAACACACACACACACACACACACACACACACACAGATATAGATATATATATATATATATATATATATATATATATATATATATATATATATATGTGTGTGTGTGTGTGTGCTCAAATGCGACCGCGCCTTCCCGTGCGGTTGGTGCAGTATACACCACTAGTGTTAACAAAATACATCACTAGTGTTAGAAAAATGCACAAAAATACCCACATAACTCCCTAATTTTATAAGCTAGCATGACGTGATAAAAAAATAAATAAAATATATAATTACAAAAAATAATTAAATATAATACATATAATGAGCTAACATAAAATATATATTTTATACTAGTTAGAAATAAAAATGACAAATTTTGTAAATATCCATGGTAATCTTAGATAAGCTAAGAATTGTAAGGGAATCACATTCCCTTCAAAATCTTATGTAGAGGGTATGTTACATTTCTTGGAGAATGTTATATTTCCTTGAGAAAGTAAGATAACATGAACCAAGCATAGAAATATAAGTTTTGAAATGTCACATTCCCTTGATTATGTTGTATAACTTGAACCAAACATCTCTTAATATCTACTTTAGTATTCCAAAAAAAAAAGACTATTTTTGCAAGAAAAGGCAGATGGCAGTGCAGTCATCCCTCCTAGAGTTGGGAAACCTCCGCTTCCATGCATCAACGGCAGCCTTCACCACCGCTTTCGCCGCCATTTCTTCCCCATATTCATACGCTGAACACACTATTGATATCACCTCATCATTGCTCAGCACATCCCACACCTACAACATCCGATGAAGAAATTAAATAAAAACCAGTGATAAAAATAAGAAGAACAGGAGAATGATAACTTCTCCCGTATCGAAAAATAATATGGCCAGTACTTAAATTTTTAATCGGGTTGATTCAATGTAAATTGGGATTAGTCTGAATATGGTATGGGTTTAACAGTGCCCCTATGATTAGGACTGGTGGAATAAACTAATCTAGATAGACCGAATTAGCCAAATCAATAATTAAAGAATGAATGATAGCCAAAGACCTTGTGGTCTAGTGGCACCCGGTGTTGAGAATTGACTCAGTAGTACTCCAAAAAAAAAAAAAAAAGAATGAATGATAAATATACCACGGGTGTTAAGAATGAATGATAAATATACCAGGGGTGTTTGACAAATACGTAACCCAATCAGCTAATGTGATTATAAGATTGTGATGTCTTGACAAGAAAATTTTATACTATTTTGGCCTCGTAACCGTCCCAAGAAAAGGATGAGCGATTACACCCTTTTGACCACATCCATGTGCCCCACCTGACCTTATAGTCGGTCCCGAACCAGTCGAGACCGAGCACCAAGCCTACTCAGAATACATTGTGGTCTAACAAAAAAAAAAAAAAAGTATAGTTCAAATGAAACTAAATCCAGAGGGATGAATACATACCCCATCCGTTGCAAGGACAAGGAAGTGATCATTGGGAGATAGATTGTGGTAGGAGACCTCTGGCGTGGAGATTATGCCATGGTATTTGAGCATGAAATCCCCGAAAGCTCGTGACATGGCTAGGCCTGGTGTGTCTTCATTTGGCAACCATACTCTCTGGATGTGAGGCTCTTCCTTTAAGGCTATCACCCTCCCATTACACTTCCTTATTCTTTCAGCTTCACCTGCGCCCATCAATCAATTCAAATACACAAACATCTATCATACTCTGATTTACCAAACAGCCCAGATTCATATATAAATCTGCAGATTTCTAATATATATATTTGTTGGGTGGAGACGGGTAAAGGGTTAAGTCCATCAATTGGTGATTAGGGGTTGTTTGGCGGAGACTGGTGAAGGGCCAAGCCAACCACCCTACCACTCGAAAATGTTATGACAGTCTAGAAAATAAAATTGTGCCTTCGCTATTAGCTATAGCTTTTGAAGCAGTGATAAGTGTTTGATGCTAAAAAGTGATATTAGAGTCAAGTCAGGGGCCGCTAAGAAATTGTTGAGAGGCTAGTAAAGGATCAAGTTCATCAATTGGTGGTTAGGGGATTGTTGGACGGAGGCCGGACAAAGGTCATGTCCGTACCCTGCCTATTGAAAATGTGATGGCGGTCTATAAGAAAATAAAGTTGTGCCTTTGCTACTAGCTATATCTTTTTACGTAGTGATAAGTGTTTAATTCTAAAAATATTGATAAGATAGATAGAGTTATATGGAGAGTTAATTACAGGGCACAGAAGGCTTAAGATCAGTTGTTAACTGAATAGCTTTGACTCCATTATCTGTTTTCCTTCCAAGAACTGCCCGCGAATCGCCTAGATTAGCAACCACAAGATCTTCATCCTGTCAAACATCAGAAATAGCCTACATGAGCAAATTAAAGAATTCAACGAATTAGAGGTAACCCTAGTCAAAATGGTTAAGGATACAAATTTGTAAGCACAAGGTCACAAATTCAAATCTTAATCTAATCGTTCAGCTATGGACAACTTAGACTAATTTATTTTTTTTGATTCTTTACTGACTAAAGTCACAAGAAGGGTTTATTTAATGCACACTTTTGGATTCCTGGTCACTATAAAAGAAGTAAAAAAGACAGAAATCTTGGAAATTTTTACCTGTCTGATGGCAATCACAGCAGTGGTTCCACTGGTACAACAGTCCAGCTTCTCATGCTGTTTAATTTGTTTGTCCATCAACTTAAAGGCACTTACACAACCCTCTTTCCATTTAAGGAAACTCTTATTCTGTGTTGTATCATCATCACCCAGTTTGTTAGAAATTTTTGGCAGAAATTTTGCTTGATTGAGGAGCAGAGATGGCAAATGGTTTCTCACTAGCTTGCTCACATAGTGACCATTCTTCCCATGCCCATCAAAAACTCCACAAAAATCCCCACTCTCAACTCCATACCCCTAACAAAATTAAACCAAACATTATTCAACTTTAATTTTATAAGAATATAGAGATGCAATATACATACATACATATATATATATATATAGGTCCATAATCAGGTTAGAACACACCTTAACCTACGAACTGCAAACTTGTGAAGGATTGCACGCACTCGGATCGATTGTCTAGAAGCCGTAGCAGTGCAATCATGTAATAGTTGCAGTGCAATCCTTCACAAGTTCGCAGATTAAGCTGAGTGATTAGAAATAAACATATATATACACACCTGATAGAGAATTGCAGCATCTTGATTGATTCCTTTACTTCCTGGATGAGAGAAAGCAGAACCAATTACTTCAACTCCATTACAGTCCCCAAAGTGGACCACATTTTCATGCCCATAATCTGCATCATGAATCTCAGAAGATGCTTTGGAGATGCAGATACCCATTTCCCAACTAGTAATTTTTTAAATTTTTTCAATTCCCTGTTATTAGTTGTTGTTGTTGCATCTATCTTCTTATAGAATTCAATCAGTGGTGAATATATCATTTGTTTACTTGAGTTGTGGAGCCTTGGGAGGTGTGTATTGGCCAAAAGAGTTGAATTAACTTAGTCAAATTCAATAATTCATTGTTTTTAATTATTTATATTTATTTGATTACCCCAAGATTCATTTCAAGGGGCATCTGATGACGTGTGATTTCAGAGGAATATACAAGGGTTTAATAGATAATTATAGAGTTTTTTTTTTTTGAAAACAGATAATTATAGAGTTAATTAATAATTATTGAAATAATCTCATGATTATAACGAAATTATCAATTTGATCTTTCACTATATTTTTATTTAATTAAGTCCCTTAATTTTAAAAATCATAACTAATTGGTCCTCTGTTTGTTTAGCCGTTACCCCGGACCAAATTAGTAATTTTATTATAGTTAATAGATCATTTCAGTCAGCACATGCACTATTTTCTCTCTTATTCAGTCGAAGAGTTAATTATCAAAATGGTCTCTTAACTATAATAAAATTACCAATTTGATCCCGAGTAAACAGGCATCTAACGGCTAAACAAACATAAACCAAATTGGTTAAAAAAAATTAAAGTTGAGGGACTTAATTAGGCAAAAAAAAAATCAAGGATCAAATTGATAATTTTGATATAGTTAATGGACCATTTCGATAATTAAATCATAATTATATATAGAGTTAATACCACAAACGATCCTCTGACTATTGGGCTAGTACTCCTTTTAGTCCTCGACTTTCAGTTCGACCACAAATGGTCCTCTGAGTTTCATTTTTGACCACAAATAGTCCTCCATTAAAATTTCTGTTAAATAGGTGTTAAATCTAGGGGTATTATCGTCAAATTGATATATATAATTGTCATAAAATAAAAATGTTTACAATTTTTCACCAACAAACATAATTGAAACAATTAACAAATATAAATACTCCTAAATAAAAATACAATACACATTATTCTCGTAATTATGCGTACAAAATGAAAATTTAATATTAGAGTTATCTGTTTTTAATTTAACCAACAGATTAACATGGAAGAATTTTTTTTAAAAACCTTATTTCCATAATTTTCATGGTTGTTCATACATGGCTAATTAATAGTTTTCACTCTTTATTAATCGATCAAACATTTTGTTTGCGACATAACTGAAGGTCGCCACCGTTGAATTAATATAATTAATCAAGTACAAATTGTGAACATTAATCATGGAATTTTATTTAATTTGTTCATTTATGTGATTTGTCACGTCTATTTTGTTATTATATTTATTAACTTAATGTTTATTAATGTTTGAAATTAATTATGGTGTCATATAATTCTCAAAAAGAAGTAATCATAATAATATTAATCAATTTGACGATATTACCCATAAATTTAACATCTATTTAACAGAAATCTTAACGGAAGACTATTTGTAATTAAAAATGAAAGTCAAATGACCATTTGTGGTCGAATTGAAAGTCGATGACTAAAATGAATACTAGCCTAATAGTCAGAGTGTCATCTGTGATATTAACTCTTATTTATATTACATATTACCAGCTTGCTTATACGTCATTTGAACAGTAAGTCAAACTCTCCAAACATTAAAGTATAATACCAACTTTTTATTTTTATTTTTATACCAAATCTTATATCATTGGCATGAATTTATGTGATTAGCTCATTGTAAAATATAATCGATTAACTCAATAATAATTTACATTGTTCGGTATGAAAATTTAGTCCAAATAACATTTTAGAAGCATAATACAAGAACAAAAAGCAATAATTATTCCAGGGACTATGGTACATGAATAAAGGATAATTTTTTTAAAACTTAGGTGATTCCAGTTTCGCTCGCTCCTAGAGCCGGTCATATCCTAGTCTTCATATGCGCACAAAGAACCTAATACAGACCTTCCAGCATCCTTGGGGTCACCTCTAGTCATGTCATTTATGTCAGACAACGAACCGACTGCGTTAAGCCCCGAAGATTGAAAGGTACATTTTAATATACTAAAGGTACATTATTTAAGTACTGAATATATATTATTTTATATATTATCAATTACGAAGTAATATACATTCAATACATAAATAATATATCTTAATATATTAAAATTATATTTTTATTCATGGTTTGGAGAAAAATTTGCCTCAAAAGAGCTGGTAAACTGCATTGGTTAAGTAATATCCTTTTGTTTTCTTGAATGGTTATCTAATTGGGTTGACTTCTTACAAACATTTATATAAGTTGTGATTGCTGATTGAGGTACAGTTGCAATTATTAAGGCGGTTGTCATCAAATGTTGGACATTTGGGATTAAAATAATTGCAATGATAATTATTCATAATTTACGCCTTATAAGGAAGCATTGTACCAAAGACTTCGGAACAAACTATTCATTTCTAGGGACCAAATTAGAGATGCTCAGTATTATTTAAAAAAAAAAAGTTAAATAAACATTATTTTTTAAATTTAACCATTTGACTATCTTGATTTGAGTTGACAGGATTTATCTAGCACACACTTTTAAATAATGACTTCAAGTTTACCTCGTCAACAAATAAAGTCAAAGAAAAGAAATCATATGTTACTCTTTTTAATGTAATGATATAAATTAGAATTTTATATAAAACATTCAAGTAATATTGTATTTATCATCTCTTTTTATTTGAATTAATGACTGATTTCGTCCTCGACTATCATCTTTATCAAATTAAGTCTTCAACTTTGAAAATTTTATTCAATTTTGTCATTCCGTCAATTTGAGCATTGGGATGATAGCGGAAGACGAAATTAGGTAAGATTCTTAAAATTAAGAGTTTAATTTGGTAAGGATGATAGTAAGAACCAAATCGATAATTTCGCTATAGTTAAGAGACGCTTTTTATTTTTATTATTTTTTAATGTAGCGCGCACCGCTGGGTATAGAGATAAAAGGGCAGCAATGTTTTAAAAAAAAAAAAAAAAATCGTTTCATTTGATTCTTTTTTTCTTTTTTGAATATTTTCATTTGATATTTTACTTCCAACAAAATTAGGGTATGTTAGTATGTATCCAGAGTAATATATCGTGAGAATATGGTAGCATTTATCGAAGGGTCACACTTGTGTGAGACCGTCTCTCGGATCCTTATTCGTGAGACGGGTGGGGCCGGGTCAAAACATCATGCAAATGTCATACTTATATGTGCAAATGTCATACTTAGTTCAAATATAACACTAATCAAGAATAAATTTTTTTGTTAGTTATAAGAAAAAAAGTAATACATTTTTCATAATAAGTAATATATATCCCTTACTTATAAAGGCAAATATAATACTTTTGAGAAAAAATGTAATACTTCTAAATCGAAATGTAAAAGTATTGTATTTTCCCTTAAAAGTATTACATTTACCCGTATAAGTAACAAAAATTGTATTCCTGATTAGTATTACATTTGAGCATATAAATATGACATTTAATTTGTGCATATAAGTGTTACATTTGCATCTTGATCCAATCTGACCCGACCCGTCTCATGGTGAGACGGTCTCACACAAGTTTTTGCCTTTATCGAAAGGTTTGAAATTCATTTAATATTTTGAAGTCTTCAAGAAGAATAATTTATTATATATCTTTTACGTACTCAGCTCATATTTGAATTGATAACCTCTGGAACAATATACTAATCTTTAGATAATTAGGTGATGATGCAAGACTACACCGTTGCATACTAAAATGTCTACGAAGTATCATATAAGTACGTTTACAGGCATATAGATAAACTTTAAATACAAATGAAAGGGCAATTGGAACTACTACAAACACATATATTACTCATTACATAGTCAAGATTTTTTTTTGAAAAAAACATAGTCAAGATTTAAATAATCGCTACTGGGCAGCCTTTTATACTTTTTTATTTTTGTTTTTTATTTTTTATTAATTTTGTCTTCGCTTGTTCCCTTTACATAATTACATTTACATAATTACATGCATATAAGTATATAACCAAAGGAGCATGATTTAATACTGCCATGACCAGATTTTAGGGCATGCAAGTTAGGTAACAAAACAAGGTCTCAACTTTTAGAGAGCTTAATATTTATTTTTGACATAGCTACTTAAGAAATAAAAAAATCTATAATCTATAATTAAATTTAAAACACATCAATTTTATCTCAAATCACTTTTCTTTCCTAATAATTAGAACCTAATTAATTGAGCATGACAATACCATTTTATTTCCCCAGGGACACAAATGATGTCTCAAGCCTAGATCTGCAAAGATATAAAAATCATAAATTTTGTGTATTAAGTTTAAATATAAAGAATAGGGCCAAAAAAAAAAAAAAAAAAAAAAAAAAGGACCCTGATACTACTCCAAAAAAGATGATGAACCATTATATTCTTGAGCAATTTGCAATCTCCATTCAGTATTACATCTATAAATGTATCCTTGAACTCCGAGCACCTATGATTACAGAAGAGAATCATAGCTCCGATCATGACATATTTTGCAGTGGATATCAAAGTGGGACAGCCTCAGAGAGCGTGTTTGGAGTATTTAAAAATTAAAAATAAAATAAAATAAAATAAAAAAAATTCTAACCAACATAGTTGGCGTGGTGGTTCAGCACCTTATTCCTTAAGCATGAGGTTGGGGGTTCGATCCCTGCCCATGTGAATGGAGCAAACTATTTGGCCAGTCCCCTATCACTAAGTGTGCTGACAGTTGGGATGGGAGGATTAGTTCTTTGGCTGTCGGCCGGAGGGACACCTTTGGAAACTACCCCAAAATAAATAAAAATTCTTGTTGTATATTGCTAATTTGCTATTTACACCATTATGAATGAAAAAAAAAACATTTGGTAATGATTATTAAATAATCAATATCAATATATATTTCAAAAGTCAACTTCACCAAACAGCTATCAGCATCTATCAAACAACTTTCTACAATCAGCTTATCAACAAATCATACATTTTAACCCAAACAGTCAACTCAATCAGCTAACAACCATTTACCAAACAGGGTAATAACTCACTCTGAGAAAAGGGGAGGGGCTTCCATGGTTTAGACAGCCATTGGCAATTCCGTGACGCCACATTCACTGCAAGATAATAATAATAATCCCAAAACTTACAACTTTGAAAGTTTCTTTTAAGAGGACACAACCTTTCAAATTGTAAACAAAAAGATTTTAGCCGCCACAAAAATAGGCATTCAAAGAGAAACTTTTGAAAGGCAAATCAAGAGAAAAACTGTTGAGATGGAGGGAAAAAAATTAAAAAATATAGAGAATATTTATACTTAGTCAGCATAAATTTTTACCATATATATAGTCAACGCGTTCATTGTAAAGAGGAAAGGGTGAAGTCGAAAGGTGTAAGAGGAAAGTTTCAATTGTAGTGATAGAAATCACAAGAATTTTTATTGTGTTGAGATTATTTATTCCTTATGCTGAAAAAACTTTATTAGAGTTTGAGAAATTAGTGAGTAATTTGAATAGAACTAAGCTTTATCAATGATATTTTAGATGTACTTATCAAAGATGCTGAATTACAGTCCGTGGTGACTGGTGTGTATAGATAATTTAAAAGATTTGTTGTATTACAATCCGTCCAACGTCGTTCCTTTAACAATTCAATAGCAGTAGTTTTTTTTATACTACTAACTCTATTACAATGTAGTATCTGTTCATAAGTACTTTCTCAACTTACTGAAGCACAAAGAGCCAACAATTGATTCCACTGACGTTCAAACTCACTCCCATCATTCATGTGGAAGTATAAATCAGAACATCAGGTGCCACTATACCACAACATCTTTGACCAATAACTCAGTAGTTAAGCATGGCAAAAGAGATAATCTTCACACTGATGTGAGATTTCAAACTTCCTGCCATACAAATTCACTTAGAATTAGTCAGTTTAATTTCTCAAGGCAAGGAAAGAATACAACTCAGTGGTAAAGTATCATCTTAACGTATATGAATGTAATTCAATGAATTAGTCTGTATCACTCGAAAAATTCACATGTTGCCAATGTATATTAAGCATATAACAATTTAACTATCAATTTAAACTACTAATTGAGATAGAACACATGATTTAATTACAAACCAAAGTTCGAGCCTGACTCAACGCTAGCAGCATGCTTCACACAACATTTTTCGAATCTCTTTAATGCCCCTTTCTCATTCCTCTGATCTCTTACAAACTAGACCCAACAATACAAGGGTGATCTATAAAATTTCTATTAATTAATCACTGGGCAATTCAAAGACAACAAACTCGAATAAATTCAGAAAGAAACAGATTTGTGCTCAGAAGCCAAGCGTAACAAGAAAATTTCATTGAAGATCCCAACACAAAGTTAAGATCTTCTTACATGTTAGAACCTCATCACTGCAGCATCATCTCATCCAAAAAAAGGGAAAAAAAAAAAAAAGAAATTTAGCTACCGCAAATTTGAAGGAAACTTGAGTTTCCTCCAATCGTGATTAGTAGCTATTTATCGGCACCGTGCAAAAGGTGGATTGCCAGAGACGTTTCAACAAACCCCCGTTGTCTGATTCAAATGCCTCATTCAATAACAATTAATTATGAAAAATAATTTTTAAAAAAATATATCCGGATTATTGTGTCATGAAACAATTGTATTTGAATCATGGGTCTTCAGCCGGATAATGCGTTTAGGCTCCATGCGGCAGACGGGTCCGCCATTAACTGGCACCTGCTGCTGACTCTGTATGGAGCCATCTTCATAATGATTGAAACAAAAATAAAAAATAAAATTTAGAAGATAAAAAAAAAGCAGATATAGAGAGAAGAACACCACTACTTTTGATTCAGCATACTATGTTGTACTTGGAAGAGGAAGAAGATCTGTACTTATAAGGGAGTTAGAAACCCTAAAATGAAACTGGGTTGGGCCTATGGGCTATATAAGTATATAGTCCGTTAACTCACTTTTCCATATTTGTCTCAAACTCTAATTATCACAAAACCGAGTCAAATTATTTTTAGTTGGGTCAATTAATAGTAGTAATATTTTATTTTTTATTATTTATTTGTATATATTTTTAAAAAAATTAAGGTGTTGTTTGTTGGTGATATTTTCAGGATTCTATATTTATTATTATTATTATGTTTGTTTCTCTATTTTTAGATCTTATTATTAAAATAAAATCTTTTAATAATTACAAAATTAATTACTCATTTACTTATTACTCATTTATTTACTCAATTACAAAGTGACTCCTTCTACTTAAACTTACGACGATTACCAAATATTTAATTTTCACATCACAATTTCTTATTACAATGTTTAAAATAAACATGCCTTAAAATTGAACTCATCAAAATATATAAATTAGTATTATATTGAGCAATTTTTTTTTAAAGACTTAGATTTTACCTAACATTGGTCTCTATTCTCAAAAATTTCAATTGTGGTTTAAAAAATTATGATTTGCCTTATTAGTGAATCTATAGATTTGCTTGATATAATATATGAGATTTGATTATATAAAATATTTTAAGAGTACTCATAATGAGGTGAATATTCTAGAAAAAAAAACCTCTTAAAATGTTTTCCTTGATAAAATAAGGAGTTAATTCCACTATAGGTCTCTTGTCTTTGGTGGCAATTCCAAATTTAGTCTCACACTATCGTTTTTGTCATTTAACAACCCAGACTATTATTTAATGGACACTTTTAGTCCTTCTCCTAACTTTTCCTATTTTTAGTAAAGGCATTTTTGTCTTTTCATTTTTTTTCTTTTGTTATTTTTTTGGTTTCAACCGGTTTAATTGCTTTAGGACTTTAGGTAACCTTTGATTTTTAGTAACCATATTTTTCAACCGGTTTTTTGTAAAGTCCTAAACCAATTAAACCGGTTGAAACTGGAAAAATAACAAAAGAAAAATATGAAGAGACAAAAATGCTCTTACTAAAAATAGAAAAAGTTAGGAGAAGGACTAAAAGTGTCCGAAAATAATAGCCTGAGATGTTAAATGACAAAAACGATAGTCTGGCACTAAATTTAAAATTACCACCAAAGATAAGAAACCTCTTGTGGAATTAACTCATAAAATAAGATAAAATAGACACTAGGGCATAGGATTATTGTTTAAATTTTTTATTTTTCTAGTTATTCTTGTACTAAAATGATTTAATTTTTTACATATTAAATGATCAATGAACGAATCAAACTATCAAAGCTAACGAAATTTACTCTAATTCTATAATTTCCCCCGTTCTTTTTTTTTCAAATGTTTTCTTTTTATTGTTTTATTTTTGTAATCATATTTGAATTCTCAAAGAGATGCAGACAATTTATCTTGAATCTTGGAGAGCAAGAAAGAATATAACTTTGAATCAAACTATCAAAGTCAAAAGAATTCACTCTGATTCTATAAGTTTCCATCTCTTTCTTCTTTTGTTGTTTTCAAAGGTTTTTATAGTTATAATGTTTGTGGTCATATTTGAATTCTCAAAGAGCTAAGATACTTATATCATTTCTTATCATCCTCATTACATAATTTTTTTCATAGTTTAAGTTAAACTTAAAATTTATTGCATTTGCTAAAATTAAAATTTTTAAAATTGTTACAAAAATACTAATATATAAAAAAAATTAAATAATAAAAAATATAAATAATAACAATACATAAATATGCAAGAAGTTAATATAGTGTGTACAATTGGAATTTTTAGTAAAGGGCATCGAAATTGAAGAGTTGCAAAATGAGTTGATTTCATCATATTCTCCACTTGTGCACTAATGTCTCTTATGAAGTAAGTGGATGAAAATTTCTTTGATTTCTCAATAATCTATACTATCTATCTATATCTATACTATTAATAAAAACAAAATCATCAATTTTAACTTCCCGCCCAAAACACTCCTATATTATTATCTGCGTAATATCGTAAAATATGGTAACGTGATTTCTATTCATAATACATTAAAATATGGTAATACAATTCCTAATACAATATATTCTTTCCTACTTTCCTATTATGAATACAATTCTATATTAAAATTACTAATCGTAATAATACAGTACATATACTTTCCTGCAACGTAATATTGTAATATATGGTAATGCAATTCTTATTTGTACTACAATTGTACATTAAAATATGGTAATACAAATTCTAATACAATATATTCTTTCTTACTTTCGTATTCGTAATACAATTCTATATTAAAACTAGTATTCTCGCCCGTGCGTTGCACGAATTGGATTTGTTATAATATTTTAAAAATATTTGGATCGATATACAATTATATAAATTATAACATCGAATATTATATAGCGCAATTGATGAAATTGGTTGGATCGATTTTTTTTTTGATGTTGTTTCTTGCTTGAATTAGAGCAAATAATTGTCCAATTACCCAATGCGATGCATGGATAAATTTTTTATTTTATATTTAGATAATAAAAATAAAGATGAAATTATAAAATAATTCTAATATTGAAGGTATACATTTATTTGATTATAAGATTTGTGCAAAAGTATTACTCAATTAATTGAATAATATATTACTTGTTTGTCAACAATTATCTTAAAAAGATCGATATGTAATATGACTTATGTAATTATATTATTACTAAAATAAATATAGGAAAATGATAAATAGTTTAATTATATTTATTATAAAAATAAATTCAATGATCAATGTTTAGCTTAATTACCATAATGCCACAACCTTGTGGTCTAATGGCACCTGGTTGCACTCCCATATGAAAATGGAAGGGAGTGTGTTTGAGTCTCAGTGGAGGCAATGTGGGTTTGAGTCTCAGTGGAGGCAATGTTGACTTTTTGTGTTTCACTAGATTGAGAAAGTAATTATGAAGATATTACACTAATATATATGCAATTATACTTTTATACCTTAAGCATATTCATTTTCACCATATCGCATTTAGTTTTTTCTTCCTCCATATGTGAATTAACTAATTTTAATTATTATAAAAAATCTAACAACCCATTTTTAGGTAACTTTTTTAAAGTTTAAACAATTAAAGTTTTCAAAAGAAAAGTGTAATTAATTTTTTTAAATAATTTTCAGTCAATTAGTAATATCCTTTCTCTTTTCCAATTTGTCTAATTTATGTTTCCTTTTCTATTAGGATCTTTTTATATTTTCAATCAATTAGTAAAACCATTTTTCTTTTCCATTTTATCTTTACTATTACTATTGTTTGGGCGGGGATTTCACAAAGAATGATTTTATTTTTATTGATAGTAGTATAGATATAGAAGTATAGATAATTAGTTGAATTATTATTATGGGTGTAAATAATAATTAATAAATTATTTTTTTCTTATAAAATTACGCAGATTTTATTTTCATTATTCTCACAATTATAATGGTTTAATTATTATGAGAATTTGGTAAATAAAATTTTGTTACCAATAAAACGTTATTAATTTTTTACCAATTAATTAATAATATTATTTTGTGTGGGAAATTTGAAGGGGATGACTTTAGTTTTATTAATAGTACTAGTATTTTCGCTCGTGCGTTGCACGGAAGGGATTTGTTATAATATTTAAAGAATATTTGGATCAATATACAATTATATATATTATAACATCGAATATTATATAGCCCAATTGATGAAATTGATTGGATCGATTATGTTTTATGATGTTTTCCTTTGAATTAGAACAAATAATTGTCCAATTACCCGGGCGTGGATAAATTTTTTTTATTATATATTGAGATAATAAAAATAAAGATGAAATTATAAAAAATTCTAATATTGAACGTGTACATTTATTTAATTATAAGATTAGTACAAAAATATTACTCAATTAATTGAATAATATATGACTTGTTTGTCTAAAATTATCTTAAAAAGATCTATAAGTAATATGACTTATATAATTATATTATTACTAAAATAAATATGAGAAAATGAGAAATAAATTAATTGTAATTATTATAAAAATAAATTCAACGACCAATGCTTAACTTAATTATCATAATAATTATTAGGCAATTATTATTAGTCAATTACACTAATATATGTGTAATTATACTTTTATACTTTAAGTATATTCATTTTTCCCATATTGTATTTAGTTTTATCTTCCTCCTCCATATTTGAATGAATTAATTTTGATTATTATAAAAATCTAACAACCCATGTTCAGTTAATTTTTTTAAAGTTTAAATAACTTAGAGTTTTCAAAAGGAAAGTATAATTAATTATTAAAGTTTTTAAATAATTTTCAGTCAATTAGTAATATCCTTTTCTTTTCCCGATAAATGATTTTACTTTAATTAATAGTGTTGATACGTGAGTATACATATTATCAATTTATAGATATTAGTTAATTTCTATTTTACATTTTCTTAACAAATAAGCTTTATTAATTATTTGACCAATAAAATATTTCATTAATAGACTACGAAAGTTTAGGCGGGGAATGAAATAGGAGGATTTTACTTTTATATATAGTATAGAATATAGATTACGATCTTTTTATATTTTAAATCAATTAGTAATATCATTTTTCTCGGAATAATGGTCAAATAAACCACTGAACTACACACAAACCTGCAATTAGGTCATCGAACTCAAAAAGAATGCAATTGGATTCCTGAACTATATAAACTCATGCAATTAAGTACAAATTGACATGTTTTCAAAAACAAAAAAGTCCAAATTGACCTGTTTACCTACAATTGTGATGATAGGGTGGTTACTAATTTTAAAATAAACTTTTTAAATAATTTTAATTAAAATAATTAAATAATAATAATAATAATAAAATTTAAAAAAAACAGACGTCTCCGGCAGTTCTTCTGTTTTTTTTTTTTTAAAATTATTAGTGCCGATTGTTATGTGTAAATTAATATTAGGCAACCTTATCTAGGAAAAATGAAAAGAATTACGTAGTAATATTTACCTAATTTTCGTTCCATTTTTAATTGATGATGTAGAATATTATTATTGAAATATTTTCGTTTCATTTTTAATTTCCGTTCCTTTTTAATTTATCTTTAATATTGTTTATAATATGCCTTTATTATTTATGATGTAGAATGTTTTCCTTTTTTAATTAAATTGCAATGATATGACCATTTCCTTTTTCATTTAAGTTAATTATGGAAATATTTTTTTATTTACAGTCAATTATTAATATTCATTTCCTTTTATATATTCAATCAATTAGTAACATCAGATTCATTTTTAGTCGATTTTTTTTTAATTTTCAGTTAATTAGTCAATTAGAATAATAGACCCACTGGTATTTTTACCTAATTTCTGTTCTATTTTTAATTAATGATGTAGAATATTATTATTGAAATATTTTCATTCTATTTTTAATTTACCTTTACTATTGTTTAAAATTTAAAATATGCCTTTACT
>CP025649.1:831787-847589 GCA_003576665.1 Ipomoea trifida | reverse complement strand
TAAGGCGGTGAATATCGTCTAGCATGGAGCTCAACATCACTCTCTAAATTATTCTTATTCATAGTTTATACATGTTGTGTCTTGTGTAAGATCAAAATAAAGTAGTGAATGATAAATAATGGTCTAGTTTCCAGTCATCCAAAATGTAAAGAGAGTGCTTTGCTGAAACACTTCTTAAAATATGTGTGCTCTATTAGTCGTCAAAATTGTTTGTATTTTCGGAGTTGTTTGTAATTGGCGTTGCTAGTGAATTGATTTTCGGTGGTGGAGTGCTTGTAGTTTGTTTTTAAGAATGGATACAAGTATTCTTTGTTTAAGTATTCTTTGTGGTGTAGATTGTTGTTTTTAATGTTTTTCTAAAAATAATCGGATTGCATAGTATGTGCCTGCATAAATTTTTGAGTATGTGTCCAGCATGGTAAAGGGGATCACCTCATAACAATGGTGATGATTCTAAGGGTTGTTGGTTGTTTTTATGAATGTATGATTTCATTTTTGTGAGATTTGGCTGGGTGGAATTGTGCATGCTTTGAGTTTTTGGTTGTCCGGAAGGGGTTACAAGTTTAGAGGGGGTGAATAGACTTTTATATTTTTTAAAATTTAACGATTCGATTTAAAAGTTCTGAACGGTTATTTCTTTAATTTCAATGTAACAATTCGTAGAGTTATGCATAACGAAAATTGTTTTAATCCTTTTAAGTGGTTTTGCACAGTTTGATTGTGTGTGTACATATGTATGTGCACACACATTTTATCACCGTTCGCATACACTCCAATTTGGAATCTTAATCAATCTAGACTATTAAAATGAGTCTATTTTATATTCCAATTCAAATGAGTCTACTTTGAGAATCAATTTTTCATTAATTTGTTATTCATTTTGAGCGTACAATATATCGATCTCTTGGTCTTACTACGAAAAACTCGAATCTATTTTGACTCGACCCAAACTGAAAATGAACCCCACATATTTGTACTACAAAATAGCTATTTAAATGTCATTTTGATATTTTTTCCAACATTTTGTAAATAAATTATTGCTTTAATTTGCATAACTACATGCACATCCAAATTGAAATTACATCCTCCTCCTGCAAAAGTTTATGGCATCCCGTGACCTTGTCTGGAGGGCATAGACTTGTTATTATATGAGGGGCCAGCTTTGATTTTGGATTGCTGGTAATATGTGGCCACTATTTTCAAGCATGTGCATCATTATGATCATGCTTTTCAGAATTCAAAATGCATTTTATACTATAAAACAAACATGCGGAGGTTGTTAACATACATAAAGAAACAAAATATTTGAAGAGCTGAGGGGGAAATTAAAGGGGATTGTGCCATACCAATTGTGTGATGTGTAATGCTTGCGCGTACGGATATGAGTGATCATTATTTATTCCAAGGGTAAATTATATTGACAGAGAACCATATATGACGTGGAAGAAGATGCATAAAGGAGCCAATGAAAGCTCCGTTTACTAGATGCCAAAAATGTCTCTATTTTCATTGTTTTTTGTGAGAGTCTCTATTCCACGGATTGTCCATCTAGTAGATCTAACCGGGAGGTGTTCACCCCTGAATATTTCATGTGTGTGTGTGCGTGTGTAGGGTTATGATCCCAAGAGGAAACTAAAAACCAATCTCAGCCGTATATTTGTAAATGTCAGACACATCAGATCAAGTTTTTTTAAAAAAAAACATGATACTTTTCGTAATTATAGTTAACTTTTACCATTTTAGAACACTACATTATACATTGTGTGACAACTAAATATGTGATGTGTGTATTTATATTGTGATGCTTAGTTAAGGTGATCGAATGAGAAGTATTACTTGTTTGTTCCGATCCTAAGCTTCTCTGATTTTTTTTTTCTCCTTCCTTCTCTCCAAAAGTATCATACACATTACAGTAGTACAGTACGTACACACTGTGCCATTATTATATTCAAGAAAACTAACCATGGCATGGCTTTGGACAACGCTTGCTTTGTTTGCAGCTTTGTCTCTCATTCATGGTCTTTTGAAGAAGAAGAAAGCCAAGAAACTGCCACCAGGTCCAAGAGGGCTTCCAATTTTGGGACACCTTCACTTGCTGGGTAAAAATCCCCATCAGCATTTGAGCAAGCTAGCCAAACACTACGGTCCTATCATGCATTTGCGTTTAGGCTTCGTTGACACCATCGTTGCTTCATCTCCTCATGCTGCAAAGCTCTTCCTCAAGACTCATGACCTTGTGTTTGCAAGCAGACCACCTATTGAGGCAGCTAAGTATATGTCTTATAATCAAAAGAGTTTGTCTTTTGGTGAATACGGTCCTTACTGGCGCGACATGCGCAAATTGTGCACACTACAGGTCCTTAGTAATCATAAGGTCAATTCATTTCAAGCAATGAGAAGAGAAGAATTGTGTTATCTTATCGACTCACTCAAGCAGTCAGCTCTGTATCGCGTGGCCGTTGATTTGAGTGCTAAAGTTTCTGAATTGAGTGCAGAAATGAGTTGCAGGATGGTGGTTGGGAAGAAGTACGAGAATAAGGACATTGATGAGAGGGGTTTCAAAGGTGTGATTAACGAAGTTATGCAGCTATTAGCTATACCAAATCTTGGGAATTATTTTCCTTATCTTGGTATCCTTGACTTTCAAGGATTGACTAGACGAATGCGGGTCATGGCGAAAGTCATTGATGGGTTCCTTGAGAGGATCCTTGACGAGCATGAACAGATTGGAAGCAGTGATCAGATGACAAAGGATTTTGTAGATATCATATTGTCTGTCATGAAATCAGGGGAAACTGAGTTTCAATTCACTCGTGATCATGTCAAATCTATAATTCATTCAATTATTATTATTTTTTTAAATTTTCAAGTATAATAATTGTAAATAATTTTGGTAGTTCTACAATTACTTTTTTTAAAATTAAAAAATTACATTTATGTAGGATATGCTTGTGGGATCAATAGACACTTCATCAAGCGCAATTGATTGGATAATGGCAGAACTCTTGAGAAATCCACAAGTACTGAAGAAAGTTCAACAGGAATTAGGAAGTAAGGTGGGTCTCGATAGAATGGTTGATGAATCTGATTTGGAGGATCTAAACTATTTAGAAATGGTCATGAAAGAATCCTTTAGACTTCATCCTCCGGGGCTATTACTTATCCCTCGTGAGGCAAGGGAGGATTCCACGGTTGATGGCTTTCACATACCAAAAAAAGCACGAATCATTGTAAATGTTTGGTCAATTGGACGTGATCCAAATGTGTGGGTTGATCCTGAAAAATTTATCCCAGAGAGGTTTGAAGGTTGCAATATAGACTATCGAGGGAGCAATTTTGAATTCATTCCTTTTAGCTCTTGTAGAAGAAATTGTCCTGGTTTACAACTTGGAATTACTGTGGTAAGATTGGTGGTAGCGCAACTAGTGCACTGCTTTGATTGGGAACTCCCAAATGGTATGTCAGCTAAAGAGTTAGACATGACTGAGGAATTTGGTCTTGTGATGCCTCGTGCCAAACACTTGATAGTTGTTCCTCACTATCGGTTACATATTTAAGCGGATGAGTGTTTAAAAGCTCATTTCTTTACATAAATAAGGAAACACCAAACTTCTAGTAAGGCGGTGAATATCGTCGACTAGCATGGAGCTAAACGTCACTCTCTAAATTGTTCTTATTCATAGATTATACATGTTATGTCTTGTGTAAGATCTAAAAATGTAGTGAATGATAAATAATGGTCTAGTTTCAAGTCACCCAAAATGAAAGGAGAGTGCTTTGCTGAAACACTTACTAAAATATGTCTACTCTATTACTTGTCAAAATTGTTTATATTTTAGGAGTTGTTTGTAATTGGCATCGCTAGTGAATTGATTTTCGGTGGTGGCGTGGTTGTAGTTTGTTTGTAAGAATGGATACAAGTACTCTTTGTTTAAGTTTTCTATGGTGTGGATTGCGTAGTATGTTCCAACATAGATTTTTGAATATGTGTCCATCATGGTTATGGTGATCACTGTGTATTTCATTATAGTGGTGACTATTCTAAGGGTCGTTGGCTGTTGTTATGAATGTATGATTTCATTTTGATGAGATTTGGCTCGGTGGAATTATGCATGCTGTGAGGTTTTTTTTTTTTTTTTTTTTTTTTTTTTTTTTTTTTTTTTTTTTTTTGCATTAGAGTGCTAGTTATTGTGCATTGTGGGTTGTGTGTTGGGGTTGGTGCGTTTTGGGTTGGATTTCATTACTTTTGTTTGTACATTGGACTAGCTTAGTAGTCATAGTGCATCATAGATTTGTATGATGTGTAATGGTGGTTATTCGTTCGTGGGCTTTATGATTGGAGGTGGGGTGATCGAAGCTGACCCGCCATTACGATTATTGTTGAGCTTATCCTGTAGGTCTCCTGTTGAGGGTCCACCGGCTTGTAGCCCCATTGAGACCATTCTCGCTCGAGGAGAATTGGGTATTGGAAGAGTCACGAGAGTTGCGTGGACCTCGACCTCGTCATAGTTGATAAGTAGCACGCTCGAGCTCTCAATGAAAGCACCAATGATGGATTAAATTGACTTGGGTACGGTAACCCGAATTAACAACCCAATAACTAAAGAATGAATAAATGGGTAAAGATAAGATAATGAGATGGAAAAGACAGAATATTTGTATTAATACTTGTGCAATGCTATTACAAGAAAATAAGTAATGTCTCTGTATTTATATTAATTGGCCCTCCAATAACGAACTCCACGAGAATAGGGCAGGTATGTAGTTGGAACCCCCTGACCAAGTCAATGGCTGAAGCTGGCCTCAAGTGTATTGAGCGCCCGACGCCGAGGTTGGCTTCCAGATTGTTCTCGTCTCCCCTTGCGTTGGTCTGCCCCGAATTTATTTCTAATATATCCATCACATATTATTAAAAGATCTTTTCTGACATGCATAACCAATCAACAAGTTATTACAACATGAATTTTTATTTTCAAGTTTTTCCAATGTGCCTATTACATAAACCCCATCCGGCCATATCTCACCCGCTAGTCGGACATGTGTGGATAGCAAATAATAACGTAACTATGTTGATTATCTAAAGGACACAATTAGGAATACCAACAAACATATAAATGCAAAAGTGAATAATTAAGCAATGTTGACAGATCTACGTACCGTACATCCGTGGTTGTTGCAGACTTACATATAAAATTATAACTAAGCAATACAATATAGTGTTGATAAAATGAATTACTATATATAATTAAACACATTATACTTTAATTACTTCAACAATTTATGTTTGATAGATTACTGTACAGCTATAAGTCTCTTCCAAGCTAAGCCACAGGATGATACATACACACCTTTGGAGATCAGAAAAACCTAACCATGAAGGAGATCAGATGGCATGGCTTTGGACAACACTTGCTGTATTTGCAGCTGTGTCTCTCATTCATGGCCTTGTAAAGAAGATGAAAGCCAAGAAATTACCGCCAGGTCCAAGAAGGCTTCCCATTTTGGGACACCTTCACTTGATGATTGGTAAAAATAATCCCCATAGGTATTTGAACAAGCTAGCCAAACAGCACGGTCCTATCATGTATTTGCGATTCGGGTACGTCGACAATATTATCGTTTCATCTCCTCAGGCTGCAGAGCTCTTCCTCAAGACTCATGATCTTGTTTTTACAAACAGACCACCCAATGAGGCAGCTAAGTATATCTCTTATGATCAAAAGAATTTGAGCTTTAGCCACTACGGTCCTTATTGGCGCAACATGCGCAAATTGTGCTCATTAGAGTTGCTTAGTAATCATAAGATCAATTCATTTCGAGCCGTGAGAAGAGAAGAATTGTGTTATCATATTGAGTCACTCAAGGAAGCGGCTCTCAATCATGTGGCTGTTGATTTGAGTGCTAAAGTTTCTGAATTAACTGCAGACATAAGTTGCAGGATGGTGTTTGGGAAGAAGTACGAGATTAAGGATATTGATGAGAGGGGTTTTAAAGCTGTGATTAATGAAGCTACACAGCTAGTATTTAAGCCAAATCTTGGGGATTATTTTCCTTATCTTGGAAAGCTTGACCTTCAAGGACTCACTGCACCAACCAAGGCCATTGCCAAAGTCTTTGATCAGTTCTTTGAGAGGATCCTTGATGACCATGAACACAGTGGAAGCAGTGGTCAGAAGACAAAGGATTTTGTAGATATCATGTTGTCTATCATGAAGTCTGGAAAAAGCGAGTTTCAGTTCAATCGTGAACATATCAAATCTGTTTTGTTGGTAATCATACATTCATTTATCTATTTATTTTCAAGTAAGATAATTGTTATAACTTTTTCTCTTTTATTTGAAGTAATTATTAAAAAAATGCATATACGTGCGTAGGATATGCTCGTGGCATCAATGGACTCTTCAGCAACCGTTATTGAATGGATAATGTCAGAATTATTGAGACACCCACAAATAATGAAGAATGTTCAGCAAGAATTAAAAAGCAAGGTAAGTCTTGATCGGATGGTGGAGGAATCAGATTTAGATGGCTTGAACTATTTAGAAATGGTAATTAAAGAATCCTTTAGACTCCATCCTCCCGGACCATTACTTATCCCTCGCGCGGCAAGGGAGGATTGCATAGTTGACGATTTTCACATACCAAAGAAAGCACGAATTATTGTAAATGTTTGGGCAATTGGACATGATCCAAATGTGTGGGCTGATCCTGATAAATTCATCCCAGAGAGATTTGAAGGGAGCAATATAGACTATAGAGGGTGTAATTTTGAACTCATCCCTTTTGGCTCTGGTAGTAGAAGTTGTCCTGGTTTACAACTTGGAATGGTTGTGGTTCGACTTGTGGTGGCACAACTAGTACACTGCTTTGATTGGGAACTACCTAATAACATGTCTCCCAAGGAGTTGGACATGACTGAGGAATTTGCTCTTGTGACAACTCGTGCTAAGCACTTGGTGACTATTCCCAGCTATCGGTTACATATTTAAGTGAATGGGTGTTAAAATGCTGATTTCTTTATATATAAATAAGGAAATACAAAATTTATTGTAATGCTGCGAATACGGCCTAGCATGGAGTTCAACGTCACTCTCTAAAGTATTTTTAATCGGAGTTTATAAATGTTGTTCCTTGTGTAACATCTAAATAAAGCTTTGAATGCTAAAGAATATAATGGTCCAATTCCCAATCATCCAAAATGCAAGCAAGGAGAGTGCTTTGCTGAAACGCTTCTGAAAATATGTGTACTGTGATCATGTATGTTTGCTATATATTAACCTCTATACAAACAAAAGCTCTGCACGTCCACCTCAGCCATTCATTTCTTTTTGTTAAATTTGTCATTTAGATTAATCAATTTGGTGAAGCGGGAGATACTGCCTGCGTGGGTATTATGTTGGGAATATAATGCTATAGAAAATATTATTCCCGAAAAAATAGCAAGCACAAGAATGGAAGGCAAAGGGGTTAGTTCGAGTCGTGAGAACTGAGAAGCACATTTCCCTTAAAACCTTGTTTGTTATTGTTACCTTCCTTTAGTGTTAGGAGTGTTGTAGCTTAGGTTTCTCAAGATAAAACGAACTACACCTTATGGTTTGAGCACTAAAATAGTAAGCCTGACGAACTACAACTTGGTTTTGAACACACAAAGAGTAAGAAGATAAGCAGGGTTTTCGAGAAAGAAAGCTTTCAATTTTCGGTGTGGGTAAAATCTCCTGCTACATCCAAGGTATATATAGAGAGGTGGAATCCAATAGCATTTTATTAATTATGTCATTAACACATGTCTGTAAGACTGTAACCTTCAAAACAAACAAATATTTATTCTGAAAATTAATTCTAAAAATTAAAATTAGAATTAATTCGAAATTAATTCCATTAGAATTCGAATTAATATTCCAGAAAAAAATTAAAATTGAAATTAATTTCACAATTTTGGTTTTGATTTGCAGCCCCTACACAGGAGTGCAAATCACTTCTTTTTTCAATGTGGGACAATAGATTTTTCCAAACCTTTTCACCTTCATTTTTCAAGTCAAATGGATCTACTTTGATAATCAATTTCTTATTAATTCATTATCCGTTTTGAGCATACAGTATATCAATCTTTTCGTCTCATTACGATAAACCCAAATTCACTTTAACCCGACCCAAATTGAAAATGGACCCCACATATTTGTACAACAAAATTGCCACTTAAAATTTCATTTTATGACATTTTTCCAACATTTCGTAAATAAATACCATGGCCAGGAGCTTTTGGACTAGTTTTCAAAAATGATTTCATGTACATAAATTTATGAGAGAACTACATATATAAAATCTTATTTTCCGAATGGCATATAGGTTATAGTATAATAGTAACCTGCAGGTTGAAAATTGTTGTGTATATAATTTTCAGTTTTTAGTTACTTTTCAACTTTCAGCTACGTTTTTAGCTAGGTTTGCCAAACATATAGCTAATAGATTATTGCAAGAACAAAATTTACTAGTCTGTCTTTTAATTTGGATTTGCATGCAGTTATGCAAATTAAAGAAAATTAATAACCAATAACCAATACTTATAAATATTTTAATTTGAACTTTAGTTTTAATTTAAGAAAAATTAAAAAAAAGTGTCACGTCAGGACTAATGAAGAGGATTATGTTGAATCGCATCTAGTCTCATCATGCCCCCAACATCATATTTTAGCATTAGTAGGAATGTTGAATACAAGACATTTTTCCATTAATCTTCTTGAGCCTTGTAAGAGTTGAGATTAAAGCTATAAGCTCGAAGCTGAAATCTGAAGAGCTGTTAAGCTAGCTGTTATGTTTAAAAGTGTTTGGTAAAATTAGCTTTTTGATAAGTGGATAAATGTAAAAAGACTAAAAAAATTATATTCATACAATTTAAATAATTTTAAATTTAAATAGATTTGTTGATATATTAAAATATAAAATAATGAAATTAATATATTTAAATAAAATATAAAGTAAGAACATATATTCGAAAATATATAAAGTAAAACAAAATTTTATAATCCATAAGATCAATTCATACAAAAATTAATGTTCAAACACAAATGTCAAATTGAAATTACAACCAAACATATTGAAGAGAAAATGCCAAAATGATTTTAATTGGGAGGGGTAAAATATGTCATTTATTTAAAATACTAAGGATAAAGATGAAAAAAAGTTAAAAAGTTACTAGCTTATTTTTAAAAAGTAGTGTTTCAAAATAAGCTCTTATTTTAATATGCTAGCTTATTTTGAGAACATTACCAAACAGAGCTTATAGCTCATTAGTAGTTTAAAATAAGTTATAAGCTTTTAAATAAGTTCTGCCAAACAAAGCTTATTTAAGGACCAATTAAACTATCATGTAGAAGGGATAAGTAATTTTAACTTCAATTCCCATATATGTGGTAGTGGATTACCCATAGTTTTGTTAGTGGGAATGTGATCAGGGCCGGCCCTGGGCATGTTTTCCCAGTGCTGCTGCACAGGGCCCTCAAAATTTAGGGGGCCCCAACTGTAAAAAAAAATGAATATATGTATATTAGATATAGTAGTATTTTTTATGTAAAATTTTTATTAAAATTGGGGTCCAATCACTTGAAAGTATTGAATATAAGCAAGAATGGAAATTGTTAATTTGAGTATGATTAGAAATAGGCAGGGCAATTTGAATGTGATTAGAATTAGGCAGGTCAATTTGGGTATGATTATGGAAGGGTGGCATAGAGATAAATTGGAAAAGTTCATAACCTTAGCATATGTAAGGGCAATTTTTTGATAATTTTGATTTTCAAACAAGTTTCCAATTTTGATTTTGGCATCTCTTCAACTCTTTAAGTCTCAAATAATAAAATTGCAAAACATCAATTAATTACGGTAATACATAATTTGATATCAAAAGTTTGGCGTATGATTTTGCATCTAAGCATGACCAGTGGATGATAGTTTTTAAGTGAAATATTAGATGTATTATTTTTTAATATATTATTTTTTGGCATAAGTTTTAAACAATTATATATATATATATATATATATATATATATATATAAAAAAGAGGAGCCCAATTAGAATATTGCACAGGACCCCTATTTTGATTGGAACGGCCCTGAATGTGAATATATAAATTAAATCTCTGTGGTAAGATTGCTTCCAAGCAATAAATAACATAGAATGTGAAATTGCATCCTCCTCCTGCAAAAGTCTATGCGTCTTAAGTGATGGCATCCCAGGGTCTTGTCTCTTCCAAAACTCGAGGGCATAGACTTGTCATTAGATGAGGAGCCAACTTTGATTTTGGATTATATTGCTGGTAATATGTGGTCACTATTTTCAAGCATGTGCATCACATGATCATGCTTTTCTGAATTCAAAATGCATTTTATTACTATGCTTGCGTGTTACGTGTAGGAATATGAGTGATCGTTATTTATTCCAAGGGTGAATTGACATATGATGTATGTGGAAGAAGATGCATAAAGGAGCCAATGAAAGCTCCCTTTATTCAGAATGATTAAGGCTACATGCAAAAAAGGGCTCTATTTTCATTGATTACTATGATACCCCGACTATTACTATGCTAACTTTTTTTTATTAAAAATAATATTTTAATTTGCTATTGATGGATTTAATTAACCCAGGTGGTCCGAAATCAATAAACCCTATAAGATTATAAGGGGTATGACAAGTAACGGATCAAAGTATACCTCCGAGGTATTTTATATATTGAATAAAGGATAAACCTATTACAAGATTGTGTAATAATAGGACAAGAATGTCGTTAGGACAAAATATGATGAAGATGTCTCAATAGGACAATGCTGCATGTTTTTATATTTTTATACATAAATTGTATTGCCGACTTATTCATACCTACAGATAATAACAAAACACTAACATTACCGTGGCGTCTGCTTCAAAAAAAAAAAAAAAAGAAAAAAAAGGAAGAAATGTTTATAACCCAATAAAATGACTAAGCAATTTGTGAACTAAAGATGTGAATATAACGACTAAATATATTACTAGGAATAAAGTTCATGAGAATGAATGAGTAGAAGGGCGCATGCAAGTAATTTAATTAAATAGTTACTTACACTTCAAAATTTGAGTTATTTATAAAAATGTTACACTATTTTTTCTAAATTATTTTTTATCTATTGATCTTTCTAGATAGATGGCTCTAATTAATTCATAATTCTTTCGTAGATAGGCCACACACACACACACACATATAATTGCACCGCAAAGGTCCTTCAAAGCATGTTTGGGAGTTGTTGCGGTGCAATCATCTAATAGTTACGGTGTAATCATTCAGTAGTTCATAGGTTAAGACTGGTTCTCTCACACACACACATGAAAGATTCAAGGGAGAAAAACCTCCCAGTTAGATCTACTAGATGGACAATCCATATTTGTCCATAGTTCTCACAATGATTGTCCATCTAGTAGATCTAACGGGAGGCCAGGTGTTCACCGTTGAATCTTTTATATGTGTGTGTGTGTAGGGTTATGATTCCAAGAGAAAACTAAGAACCAATCCCAACATTATATCTGAAAAAATCAGACGGATCATATCAAATTTTTAGAAAAATGTAGTGTCATTTTCGTAATAATCGTTAACTTTACTATGCATTTTAGAACACTAGATTATATATTTTGTGACAACTAAATATATGTATGTATTCATAGATAACTTTTAAAAAATCAATGAAAAAGCTATTTCGTACATTTTAAATCTAAATTGTAAATGTTAATCCCTAATCAGTGAAAATTGAACATGTAAACCTAAAATAAAAAAATAAAAAAATAAAAAAACTCAATCATAAATTTTAAAATCCAAACCATAAGTGTAATACACTTTCTCATTTTAATAAGTACAATCTTTTAATACTAAATATACAATATATTAATATTAAATCTACATCATACGTTTTTGCAGGCTTATGTATAAAGTATAATTAACAAGCAATATTGGTAAAATGAATTACTACATACGAATTTTATATTATATTTATGTTCGATAGATGACAGTACGTAAAACTAGGAAATTCTTCCAAGCCAATTGTTGACGACAGAGTTGCACTGGGGACGTGGAATGCATGCATGTCGAAGTTTCGTAGTTAATTACGTGTTCCAGTATACTATTTACTAATCAACCCCTACGTGTTCATGCTGTTTCACGTTGTTTCATGTGTGTATTTATATTGCATGTGATGCTTAGTTAAGATCCTAAGCTTCCCTGATTTTCTTTTCTCCTCCCTTCGTAGTTCTCTTGGAGTTTTCAGTCCTTACAACTCCGATCCAAAAAATATTGTATCATACACATTATATTCAAGAAAAACTAACCATGGCATGGCTTTGGACAACCCTGGCTGTGTTTGCAGCTTTGTCTCTCATTCATGGTCTTTTAAAGAAGACAAAAGCCAAGAAACTGCCACCAGGTCCAAGAGGACTTCCCATTTTGGGACACCTTCACTTGCTTGGTAAAAACCCCCATCAGGATTTGAGCAAGCTAGCCAAGCAGTACGGTCCTATCATGCATTTGCGATTCGGCTTCGTTGACACCATCGTTGCTTCATCTCCTCATGCTGCACAGCTCTTCCTCAAGACTCATGACCTTGTGTTTGCAAGCAGACCACCTACTGAGGCAGCTAAGTATATGTCTTATAATCAAAAGAGTTTGTCTTTTGGTGAATACGGTCCTTACTGGCGCGACATGCGCAAATTGTGCACACTACAGATCCTTAGTAATCATAAGGTGAATTCATTTCAAGCCATGAGAAGAGAAGAATTGTGTTATCTTATCGACTCACTCAAGCAGTCAGCTCTGAATCGCGTGGCTGTTGATTTGAGTGCTAAAGTTTCTGAATTGAGTGCAGAAATGAGTTGCAGGATGGTGGTTGGGAAGAAGTACGAGAATAAGGACATTGATGAGAGGGGTTTCAAAGGTGTGATTAACGAAGTTATGCAGCTATTAGCTATACCAAATCTTGGGGATTATTTTCCTTATCTTGGTATCCTTGACTTTCAAGGACTGACTAGACGAATGAAGGTCATGGCCAAAGTCATTGATCGGTTCCTTGAGAGGATCCTTGATGAGCATGAACATAATGGAAGCAGTGATCAGATGACAAAGGATTTTGTAGATATCATATTGTCCATCATGAAGTCCGGGGAAACTGAGTTTCAATTCACTCGTGATCATGTCAAATCTGTTTTGATGGTAATAATTCATTCAATTATTATTATTTTTTTATTTTCAAGTATAATAATTGTAAATAATTTTGTCAGTTCTATAATTTTTTTTAAAAATTGCATTTATGTAGGATATGCTTGCCGGATCAATAGACACTTCATCAAGCGCAATTGATTGGATAATGGCAGAACTCTTGAGAAATCCACATGTATTGAAGAAAGTTCAACAAGAATTAGGAAGTAAGGTAGGTCTCGATAGGATGGTTGATGAATCAGATTTGCAGGATCTAAACTATTTAGAAATGGTCATAAAAGAATCCTTTAGACTTCATCCTCCGGGGCCATTACTTATCCCTCGTGAGGCAAGAGAGGATTCCACGGTTGATGGCTTTCACATACCAAAAAAATCACGAATCATTGTAAATGTTTGGTCAATTGGACGTGATCCAAATGTGTGGGTTGATCCTGAAAAATTTATCCCAGAAAGGTTTGAAGGTTGCAATATAGACTATCGAGGGAGCAATTTTGAATTCATTCCTTTTAGCTCTGGTAGAAGAAGTTGTCCTGGTTTACATCTTGGAACTACTGTAGTAAGATTGGTGGTAGCACAACTAGTGCATTGCTTTGATTGGGAACTTCCAAATGGCACGTCACCTGAAGAGTTAGACATGTCTGAAGAATTTTCTCTTGTGATGCCTCGTGCCAAGCACTTGATAGCTGTTCCCCACTATCGGTTACATACTTAAACAAATGAGTGTTTAAAAGCACATTTCTTTACATAAATAAGGAAACACCAGACTTCTTGCAAGGCAGTGAATATCGTCTAGCATGGAGCTCAACATCAGTCTCTAAATTATTCTTATTCATAGTTTATACATGTTGTGTCTTGTGTAAGATCTAAATAAAGTAGTGAATGATAAATAATGGTTTAGTTTCCAGTCATCCAAAATGTAAAGAGAGTGCTTTGCTGAAACACTTCTTAAAATACGTGTGCTCTATTAGTCGTCAAAATTGTTTGTATTTTCGGAGTTGTTTGTAATTGGCGTTGCTAGTGAATTGATTTTCGGTGGTGGAGTGCTTGTAGTTTGTTTTCAAGAATGGATACAAGTATTCTTTGTTTAAGTATTCTTTGTGGTGTAGATTGCTGTTTTTAATGTTTTTCTAAAAATAATCGGATTGCATAGTATGTGCCTGCATAAATTTTTGAGTATGTGTCCAGCATGGTAAAGGGGATCGCCTCATAACGATGGTGATGATTCTAAGGATTGTTGGTTGTTTTTATGAATGTATGATTTCATTTTTGTGAGATTTGGCTGGGTGGAATTGTGCATGCTTTGAGTGTTTGGTTGCCCGGAAGGGGTTACAAGTTTAGATGGGGTGAATAGACTTTTATATTTTTTAAAATTTAACGATTCGATTTAAAAGTTTCGAAGGGTTACTTCTAATTAATTGCAATTTAACAATTCATAGAGTTATGCATAACGAAAGTTGTTTTAATCCTTTTAAGTGGTTTTGCACAGTTTGATTGTATACGTACACACACATTTTATCACCGTTCGCACACACTTCAATTTGGAATCATAGTCAATCTAGATTATTAAAATATTTGAGATCAAATCTAGCATATACATCAATCTAAAAAATTTTAACGGTTTAAATTGTTTGACACACCTACCCCGTTCCCACACATTTAATCACCGTATATATATATATATATATATATATATATATATATATATATATATATATACATATATATATATATATATACATACATATAGGGCTGGATCCAATGAGATCACTATATTAGATGAGATCATGAGATGACATCTCAACCATCTAAAAAATTGGAATGAATGATTAGGATTGATATTCAAATATCATTTATATTAGGACAAAATTAATTCAAAAGGATAGAATTGTAATTTGATAATGGAAATAAATGAAATATAATAATTTCGATATATTAAGGAATCCTAATCATGGTAACCCATTATATACTTTTTTTGTTTCTTTGTGTGGTATTAACCAAAAAAATAGTGAGAAAAATAAAGAAAGGATATTAGACGTCCAGACGTGGTAATGGCGGACAACATTGCCAGTAAGTTCCGTCTGAAATTTTTATTTATTTTTGGTTCGTAGGTGTGTGCGTTCATGGAGTTAGGTGTATGCGAAAGTCTGTTGGAACAGTACTCTAACATGTGCCCTCTTTTAGCGTGTGTGCACACAGTCTTGGTGGTTGGTGCAACTTTGATTGGAGTGTATTAGGTGCATGTCAGCGGTGTAGTGTTCATTCCATGTTCATGAGAATATTTTATCACACACACATGATCAACAACGTTTGTTTGTTGCAAACAGTGTGCATATGACTACCGTAGTACATGCAAAATAATGACAAGTCAATGAATATGTTGACATATTTTTTTTATCGCGGTACTTTGGATTATAATGGGAACTGTAGGTGTGAGCATTTGTGAGTTTGGGTGTGTGCACAATTCTATAGGAACATTAGTCGTGCGTGTGGACCAGCGTGAATTGTTGGTTGTGCATGTTTTGTGAAATGTTGTTTTTTTTTTTTTTTGTTTTTTTGATTTTGTTATTCATAGGT
>CP025649.1:813396-828902 GCA_003576665.1 Ipomoea trifida | reverse complement strand
ATATATACTTGATAAAAGAATCATAAAAATATATTAGTACTATCGTTCATTTTACTGTACGTAGTACTAATAATTAATAAAAAAATATTTTATTAATATTTAATAAATAATATTTTATTAATATTTACTAAATATTAAATATAATACTTGATAATATTTAATAAAAAGGGAAAGAAGCCAATTCATTCCTTCTTTCGAAATAAAAGAAATGAGAGGGGAAGGAAGGCAAAGCCATTGCCATCTTCTCAATTAAAAGAAGGGAAAGAATGACATCAGCCCCACATACACAAGTCCTCTGCGTGTTAGAAAGAGCATATAAGCTATACAAGTTATTTAATCATAAAAAGACCCTTGTATATATAGTGGGCAAATGTTCATTCCCAAACAATGTGGGACAAAAGCTACATAAGCTTCTTTTCCCACTCAAATTTCATCTCAAATGGGTCTACTTTGGGAACCAATTTCTCATTCACCCATTATTCATTTTGAGCATATAATATATCAATCTCTCAATCTAACTACGAAGAACCCGAATCCACATTGACCTGACCCAAATCGGAAGTGGACCCCACATATATTTCTACCACAAAATGACCACTTAAAATGTCATTTTTAGGACCACTTAAAATGTCATTTTTAGTGTAATTTTCTAGCATTCTAAAGCTGCACAAAAAAGTCTTGTCCACTTCAAAACCACACATTTAAAGTAATGATTGGGATTGTGCCATACCAATTGTGTGATGTGTAATGCTGGCCTGCAGGGATATGAGTGATTATTATTTATTCCAAGGGTGAATTGACAGAGAACCATATATGATGTATGTGGAAGAAGATGCATAAAGGAGCCAATGAAAGCTCCGTTTACTACATGCCAAAAATGTATCTATTTCCATTTTTTTTTTTTTTGGTGAGAGTCTCTATTCCAAGGACTGTGCATCTAGTAGATCTAACCGGGAGGTGTACGTTCACCCCTGAATATTTCATGTGTGTGTGCGTGTGTAGGGTTATGATCCCAAGAGGAAATTAAAAACCAATCTCAGCGGTATATTCAGACAGATCAAATCAATTTTTTTAAAAAAATTGTGATACATTTCCTAATTATCCTTTAACTTTTACCATTTTAGAACACTATATTATACATGGTGTGATAACTAAATATGTGATGTGTGTATTTATATTGTAATGCTTAGTTAAGCTTCTCTGATTTTCTTTTCTCCTTCCTTCGTAGTTCTCTTGGAGTATTCAGTCCTTTCCCTCCAAAAGTATCATACACATTACAGTAGTACAGTACACACTGCACCATTATATTCAAGAAAAACAAACCATGGCATGTCTTTGGACAATGCTTGCTGTGTTTGCAGCTTTATCTCTCATTCATGGTCTTTTAAAGAAGAAGAAAGCCAAGAAACTGCCACCAAGTCCAAGAGGGCTTCCCATTGTGGGACACCTTCACTTGCTTGGTAAAAATCCCCATCAGGATTTGAGCAAGCTAGCCAAGCAGTACGGTCCTATCATGCATTTGCGCTTCGGCTTGGTTGACACCATTGTTGCTTCATCTCCTCATGCTGCACAGCTCTTCCTCAAGACTCATGACCTTGTGTTTGCAAGCAGACCACCTATTGAGGCAGCTAAGTATATGTCTTATAATCAAAAGAGTTTGTCTTTTGGTGAATACGGTCCTTACTGGCGCGACATGCGCAAATTGTGCACACTACAGGTCCTTAGTAATCATAAGGTCAATTCATTTCAAGCCATGAGAAGAGAAGTATTGTGTTATCTTATCGACTCACTCAAGCAATCAGCTCTGAATTGCGTGGCTGTTGATCTAAGTGCTAAAATTTCTGAATTGAGTGCAGAAATGAGTTGCAGGATGGTGGTTGGGAAGAAGTACGAGAATAAGGACATTGATGAGAGGGGTTTCAAAGGTGTGATTAATGAAGTTATGCAGCTATTAGCTATACCAAATCTTGGGGATTATTTTCCTTATCTTGGTATCCTTGACTTTCAAGGATTGACTAGACGAATGAAGGTCATGGCCAAAGTCATTGATCGGTTCCTTGAGAGGATCCTTGATGAGCATGATCAGATTGAATGCAGTGATCAGATGACAAAGGATTTTGTAGATATCATATCGTCCATCATGAAGTCCGGGGAAACTGAGTTTCAATTCACTCTTGAACATGTCAAAGCTGTTTTGATGGTAATAATTCATTCAATTATTCTTTTTTATTTTTTATTTTCAAGTATAATAATTGTAAATAATTTTGTCAGTTCTATAATTATTTTTTAAAATTAAAAATTACATTTATGTAGGATATGCTTGCTGGATCAATAGACACTACATCGTGTGCAATTGATTGGATAATGGTAGAACTCTTGAGAAATCCACAAGTATTGAAGAAAGTTCAACAAGAATTAGAAAGTAATGTAGGTCTGGATAGGTTGGTTGATGAATCAGATTTGGATGATCTAAACTATTTAGAAATGGTCATGAAAGAATCCTTTAGACTTCATCCTCCGGGGCCATTACTTATCCCTCATGAGGCAAGAGAGGATTCCACAATTGATGGCTTTCACATACCAAAAAACGCACGAATCATTGTAAATGTTTGGTCAATTGGACGTGATCCAAATGTGTGGGTTGATCCTGAGAAATTCATCCCAGAGAGGTTTGAAGGTTGCAATATAGACTATCGAGGTAGGAATTTTGAATTCATTCCTTTTAGCTCTGGTAGAAGAAGTTGTCCTGGTTTACAACTTGCAATTACTATGGTAAGAATGGTGGTAGCACAACTAGTGCACTGCTTTGATTGGGAACTCCCAAATGGTATGTCAGCTAAAGAGTTAGACATGACTGAGGAATTTGGTCTTGTGATGCCTCGTGCCAAACACTTGATAGCTGTTCCTCACTATCGGTTACATATTTAAGCGGATGAGTGATTAAAAGCTCATTTCTTTACATAAATAAGGAAACACCAAACTTCTAGTAAGGCGGTGAATATCGTCGACTAGCATGGAGCTAAACGTCACTCTCTAAATTGTTCTTATTCATAGTTTATACATGTTGTGTCTGGTGTAAGATCTAAATAAAGTAGTGAATGATAAATAATGGTCTAGTTTCAAGTCATCCAAAATGTAAGGAGAGTGCTTTGTTGGAACACTTCTTAAAATATGTTACTCTATTACTTGTGGAAATTGTTTGTATTTTAGGAGTTGTTTGTAATTGGCGTCGGTAGTGAATTGATTTTCGGTGGTGGCGTGCTTGTAGTTTGTTTGTAAAAATGGATACAAGTACTCTTTGTTTATGTTTTTTATGGTGTGGATTGCCGTTTTTAATGTTTTTATGATAATAGTTGGATTGCGTAGTATGTGTTAGCATAGATTTTTGAATATGTGTCCATCGTGGTAATGGTGATCACTATGTATTTCATTATAGTGGTGATGATTCTAAGGGTTGTTGGCTGTTGTTATGAATGTATGATTTCATTTTGGTGAGATTTGGCTCGGTGGAATTATGCAGCTGTGAGTTTTGTGAGTTTTTTTGTTTTTTGTTTTTTGTTTTTTTTTTTTTGNTTTTTTTTTTTTTTTTTTTTTTTTTTTTTTTTTTTTTTTTTTTTTTTTTTTTTGCTTTGCATTAGAGTGCTAGTTATTGTGCATTGTAGGTTGTGTGTTGGGGTTGGTGCGTTTTGAGTTGGATTCCATTACTTTTGTTTGTACATTGGACTAGTAGTCAGCATCATAGATTTGTGTGATGTGTAATGGTGATTATTCGTTCCTGGTCTTTATGATTGGAGGAAGGGTTATTAGTTGTGATTATAGGGTGCAACCATATGTAGTAGTTGGTGTATTTTGGTGGAACGTTTAGTGCATTCATTTGGTATATGTAGTACATGACCGATTGGCTTTATTTTGCATGGGGTCTGGATTGGGTGTTTTGGATTTGTGTGTTGCAGTTGTAGTTAATGTTGTAATTGTGTCTTTTTGTGTGTTTTTCCAGCATTGAGTTTGAGTTTTTTTTTTTTTTTTTTTTTTTGATGGTGTTTGGGAAGAATCATGCGGTATGACTTATAATGTTGGTGGAAGTCGTTGTAATTTAGAGATATCCCTTGGGTTGACTAAGTATTGCGCCATGGAGTGTGATGACGACAATTGCAACCTTATGTGTGGCAACGATTTGATATCTTGGATGATAGCGTATGTTAAGTTTTATAAACAAGACATGTTGCAGTTACGGGATTTGATTACATGCATAAAACATTTAGGAAGAGTAGGAATGTCGTTATTGAATTGAAATATACTGTATGTAGTCAGGAGGGGTTTAAAATCCCATCTTTGCAGGGACGGAGGGACGGAACCAGAAATTTTTTCCAGTGGGGGCGATATATTAAAATAAAAAAGATAGTTAAAAATCACGTACTGGTCAAGTTACCAAAGTATATTTCTATTGCTGCTAATGAATTTAAAGAGCTTATAATTATACTATGTGAATATGTATTTATTTCTTTAAATATTTATTTCTTTGAATTATTCATTGAAGTTTTTGTGGATTTTTAGGTGTTAAATTAATGTTTTGATAGTGTTGAGGTTACTGGAATGTAGAGAAAAAGATAATCTTTTAAAAATATAAATGAATATGGCAGTTCTGGACGCAGATAGTCCATTTTTTTAAAAAATAAAAATATTATTTGCATTCGGAACTGGGCATAGCCAATTTAAAAAAATGATAAAAAATACTGTCTGCCTCTAGAATTGCCCAGTTCCGGACCCAAATTGTTGACTATCTGCGTGTAGGTAACTCCGGACGTAGACAGTCCTGGCGAACTGTGTTCGGAGCTTTCCGAACGCAAATAGTCCAAAGCTCTGGACATACTAGTGTAAAGAAATCAACAAGGTGCTAAGCAATCAACAACAAATAGTGAGCAATGATAACTAACAATATAAGACACGTATCTACTATATATATAACTAGTATTATACCCGTGCGCTGCACGGATGAGAATAATGCTATTAGGTAATCGAAGTTATTTGAATTTATTACAAATTATTAAAAATTTCATGATACACAAAATTGGTAGTATATAATTACTACTCTCCCCACCTTCGTTGGCTATTAAAATTCTTAACCCTTTCGGGTTGACCATGAACAAAGACTGGTTTTCTTAAGAGTAACCCTACATGCGTTAAAGTTTGACACTGACTTTTGTTGATAGTCATTGCGTATGATAACATTAAAGGAAATTGTCTTCTTTGGAATTTAAATGGCAATCTTGTATCAGTATGGGTCATTGACATCCTTGGTATCAGGATTATTTTGTCGGCATTGCTCCCAGTGACAATCTTTGATTCAACAACATGATCAGATAACCTCGTAATGATAATTCTTGCACCATTGCATAGCCCCATTAAAGTTAAAGCATGGTTAGGGATGCAAGAAACTTTCAATCCATTTAGGAATTCCGGAGTGTGCATATCATATATGATACCATTTGTAGAATCAGACTTACAAACAGTGACGCGACTTAGGTAGGTCTTGCTCTCAGCAACATGCAAATCAGTCATATATTTATTGATTGCATTGACAACATCGAGTGTTGGAGCCAAAATTACCCGACTTATACTAATTTTAATTATAAGTTGATTGTTAACAATTCTAATAATTGTCCCGTGCGATGCACGGACCATGAATATAAGGTGCATTTTTAATATATTAAAAGTACATTATTTTTGTACTGAATGTACATTATTTGATAGTATATATACAATAATGTACTTTCAGTACTTAAATAATGTACTCTAAAATGATATACTTTATGTACAAAAATAATGTTCTTTTAGTATATTAAAAATATACTTTTTATTTATGGTTCATACAGCTGCGTGAACCATGGTCCATGCAATAATGATTGTTATGTATTAAAATGGGTTAACACATATTATTATACCACTTTAATACAGACTATAACACTTTTATACCACTTTTAATTTATACCATTGGACTGCAGTCCAACTTTACCATAATATATTTGAGCCCATTACAATTCCCATTACAATTTGCCCATATTTTAAACCCGCCCATTAGCCCATACCCGAAAACCCAACTAATTAGCCATATACTAATATTACCCATTTTTACCCGGCCAAAACTTGTGTGAGACGGTCTCACCATGAGTCGGGTCGGGTCGGGTCGGGCCAATATGCAAATGTAACACTTATATGCACAAATGTCATACTTATATGCTCAAATGTAATACTAATTAGGAATAAAATTTTTGTTACTTATAAGGGTAAATGTAATACTTTTAAAGGAAAATACAATACTTTTATATTTCGATTTAAAAGTATTACATTTTTCTCCAAAAGTATTATATTTGCCCTTATAAGTAAGGGGCACTTGTCAACATTACTTATTATGAAAAATGTATTACTTTTTGTCTTATAAGTAACAAAAATTGTATTATTGATTAGTGTTATATTTGAGTATATAAGTATGACATTTGCACATAAAAGTATGACATTTGCATGGCGCTTTGACTCGACCCGACCCGTCTCACGAATAAGGATCCGTGAGACGGTCTGACACAAGTGTGACCCTTTTTACCCTTCACCATTTCATCAGTCTTTCATTTCTATTTTTCGCGATGAAATGTAAACACCTCCATAGTTGCTGATCTAATTCTTCGATAGTTCTTCTTGTAATTGTTATCCTAGCTTTGCAGAATTGTACTCCTAGCACACCATAGATGCTGATGTCAATTCGAAGTTTTTTTTTTTCACTCTTTGGCACGATTTACCGGCATTCCTCAAATTACAACGATCGGTGTTCCCAATCCAGATAAGTATTTTCATTCTTTGTGCTTAAACCTAGATGATATTGTAATTCTTAAATGAATTTGTTCGCATTTGTGGTAGTATATATTTTGATTTCGTAATTTTTTATATATATTTTTTTAAGAATTGTATGCCGATTCATCTTGCATGTTGTTCTATTGTTTGATTTTGGACTTATCTATGCTATTTTGTAGTCATTCAGGTTTTCAATTTGTAAATGTAAGTTCTTGTTTGAATTACAATTGCTCAAAAAAAAAAAACTCCACAGTTTTCCATAGTCTATGTTGGCTTAGATCCATAATTTCTATTTTTTTTTATCATCCTACGGTAGTATAATGGATTTTTCCCTATATTTCGAATGTGGAAGCTAATCTATAAATTATGGATTTTTTGCTACGAATTGCTGTAGAAGATTACAGCAATTGCGATTGTGGTTCAATATTTTCTAATCTCTGATCTGTTATATGAATAGTATAATGCTATCTCATATGAATTACAGTTACTTATGCTACATAATCGCTAATTTGTTTTAATAATAAGAGCCAAAGAAAGTTAGGCCTCTAATGGGTAGAAAAACTGACGGTCAAATTATTAAATCAAATTGATGGTTCCGATTGTTTAGATTTACATTTTTCCTAGAGATTTCCTAATTTATTCTTAATTATATGATTATCCGTTAAGTTTTCCGTTAATATTATCTTTCTCCGTTAATATTTCGTTAACTTTTAATTTATCCATTAATTTCTATAAGTAAGGTCTTAGGTCCGAATCTTATCCCAATCAAAGTTGGCATAATTGTTGAACATATACTACGAATATGTTAGAGTATATTATTCAAAAGTAAGTAACTCATTCTATTACTTTTATTAAATTAAATAAATTAGTAGTTACAACAAAAAAAAAATAATACTTATGCATTTCTTTAATTTATAATTCCATATCTACAATGTTTTTATTCAAAAAAAAATTATTCATTATCAAAAAATTTAAAAATAGATATAATTTCATTAGTTATATTGTCTATATTTTCTACAATGCAAAGATTCATTACCTTCAAATTTATATGGTGACCAATTGACCATATAGCCAAGGAACTATATGGTTAAATGTGCTTAACTTCTAGAAGTCATGGGATGGGTGACATCCTTGGGAAGTAAGCAGAGTGCAGTGCTAAGATCCATGAGGATGACCGAGTTGATTGGGGTGTAGTTGGTGATTGGGCGCCCAATAGGGTCGGAGAATGTAGGTTAGAGCTCGACTCCTCACGAGCTTGGCTCTAGCCTCTTCAGTAAGTAAGGTGTCCATCTTCTTGTACACCTTAAAGTGGTCTAACCAATAGGTTGCTCGAACCTACACAAGGAGACCAAGTAAGGTGTCCATCTTCTGCCCAATAGGGTCGGAGAATGTAGGTTAGAGCTTGGCTCTAGCCTCTTCAGTAAGTAAGGTGTCCGTTTTCTTGTACACCTTAAAGTGGTCTAACTAATAGGTTGCTCGAACCTACACGAGGAGACCGAGTAAGGTGTCCGTCTTCTTGTACACCATAAAGTGGTCTAACCAATATGTTGCTCGAACCTACACGGGGAGATCGGGGGCTATCTTGGTGATGTGCTCTGGGGTCCCGTGGTTCCAAGGCTGAGCTTAGAGAACATGTCTTCATTTGCTTTCTACTCCCTTGGTACCTATAAGATCTCGTAATGGACCAGCTGCCCAAAGACCTGTAGCATCACGTCTCGATGCCTCCTCATCCTCTCTTCATCGACTTCGAGCTCACCCGTCACATGGACAACTACCAACCTAGAGTCACATCGTATCTTCAACTTCTTTGACCTCGTATTCAATGCAACCTAGAGGTGTCCAAGACTAGTCTCGTACTCAGTCTCATTGTTTGACAACTTCAAGTGGTGAAAGGAGCGCGTAGTAGGCATGTAAGCCTTTTGGGGTTACAAGGACGACCCCTCTTCCACATCCTTTAGCGCTCGAGCACTGTTGATAAGGTCTACCACTCCTCTTCCTCATTTCGGACTTGCTTCGTGACCTCTCGAGCAGTACACTCAACTATCACTCAACTATGAAGCCGGCAAGTGCTTGCCCCTTAATGACTGGCCTAGGTTTGAACTGGATGTCATACTGGCTTAGGCGCATAGACCAAATCCAAAGGTTGATTGGTGAGGACATGTACTTGGTGAGCTTAAATATAGTGGATGAGCTTCTTAGTTGTCGCATCCACTACAAATATGGCATTCTCTGGTGAATACCTTAGCTTGGTTCCTCGAAGGGCTTGGCTCATATAGTAGACGGGACATTAGGTCTCCGCATTATCCCGTACCAGCACGGAACTGATCAGGTTTGGCTAATGGGGGCAGCAACATCATCAAGTATAGTAGGCCTTGAGGTCCTCGAAGGCTTTCTGACACTCCAGGGACAACTAAACCTTGTTTTCCTCTTGAGAGTTAAAGAACCTCTTGGCTAACCTCAAGGCCTGCTCTCAACACAATATAGCCTTGAGAGCTCGGAGCCCTCATAGCCTCAAAGGCACTTAATCGGCCATTGAGGCGCTGGACCTTGCGGAGGGACCTCATAGGCTCCATGCCCAATATAGCCTTGAGAGCTCGGAGCCCGATCGCTAGATTCTCTCAATCGCTCCAACCTTGAGGCTTGCTCTCAACACGGCGGAGCTCAGAGTTCACGACCTAGAGACCTTAGTCTTCCATTAATGGATCATTATTCGTGGCTAGCATCAGCCCTAAGCGGACTTGGATAATTAAGTTCAGCTACCTTCTTTCTGTTCCGCGGTGCCCTCGCTTATTTTGACTAGTACCACCTCCTCCTCGCTTATCTGACGATCGGGGTAAGTTGACCTATCCTTCCACATTCAGTTTCGGTGGGGGCGGTGTGAAGGTCGTTTGGCCTTGTAATGCCTCGACCTCGAGTGGAGGGGGGCTGGACAATCCCTCGGAGCCTCTCCACAAGGCAGGTTAGTAGTCTTGTAGCTTGTTGGATCGCGTCTACCCTTCATGGAAGCCCGACATTGGAGGTGGGGTGATCGGAGCTGACCCGCCATTACAATTATTGTTGAGCTGATCATGTAGGTCTCCCGTTGAGGGTCTATCGGCTTGTAGCCCCATTGAGACCGTTCCCGCTCGAGGAGAATTGGGTATTGGAAGAGTCGCGAGAGTTGCTCGTTGGAAGAGTCCCATTGTCTTCCAAATTGTTCTCGTCTCCCCTTGCGTTGGTCCGCCCAGAATTTATTTCTAATATATCCATCATATATTATTAAAAGATCTTTTCTGACATGCATAACCAATCAACAAGTTACAACATGAATTTTGATTTTCAAGTGTTTCCAATGTGCCAGAGTTTACTCGTTCCTCCTGACATGGAGTCTTTTCGCTCAGGCGAAGCTAATGCTCTCATTCACTCTTCTCTTGAGGTTTTCTCTTTTTACCTTATTCGATTTGCTTCTATGATTATTGGAAATGTACTCCTTCACTTAATTTCATTACTCTCAGGGCCTCCTCCACGGCATTACCTTGCTCGACGAGTGGAAGGCCGCTTAAGGTAACTTGGAGGTGGCCAACAAGCGTTTGGCGGAGACAAGTAAGCTCTTGGAGGTGGCAAAGGTGTCCCACCGCAAGATCATCGCCACATGGGAAGTTGAGAGGAAGAAGCATGCCGAGGAGCTTGTACGGGTCGTCTCCCTCAACTAAGGTTCGGACACTTTCAAACAAGATGCCAAGGTTAATGCTCAAGAGCATATGAATGACTTGATGACCTTGTGACTTGCTACCGAGGCGGGGCAAGCGAAGATGGCGGAGGAGAACGTGATCATGTATGAGGTAGGGCAATACAAGATACAGAGAGACCTCTATGCGACCCTTCGCCGACAAGACAAGGGATTTGATCTCATGGCATGGGGTTTGCCTGCTGAATTAGGTGACCCCGAGGCTCGAGGGCGGAGGTTGAGCGTCCAAGCAGATGAGGGTCAGGTCGAGACTAATGTCGACTCGGGCCTCCCCCATGTATCTCCTTTGGCGACTGCCTCTTCGCATGTTGGTGGCAACCTCCATGAGCATCCTGATGAGGTCTCGACTCCTCGCCTAGAAGACATCCACATCCTAGACGATAAAGCTAACCTTGAGCAACAGGCCTAGCGAGGTGGTTTATGCAACACCCCACTGCCCGAATCTTAGATTAGGGGGCAACACCCCACTGCCCGAATCTTAGATTAGGTTGTAGTTGACTACTTTTGCTTCGTTATGTATTCAAACAACCTTATTTTGTGTTGTCTCGATTTATGCCATCCTCGTTTCCTTGCTCAATTATGTGAAATATTCTTCCTTGTGTCTTTATATTGCCACTTAGCTTCCTTTTTCATGCATATAAGATACGCATTGGCTAGGCTTGTGTTCAGTACAACTAATCAAGCAAACTTTGAGTTCAGTGGGTCGAGCTCAAGCATGGCCTCTGCCACCTTTGGTGTGCTTCTTTTCTCGCCTTGGGGGAGCTCACGAACTAGCAGAGCTAGGAAGAGCTTAGTACGACTATGCCCACATCCTTAGCCTTGGCCATCTTCGTGGTATCTCCCTCCTTGTCTCTACAGGTTCGTGGGCTGTTGAGGTCGGACCCCCTTCGAATTTTGTTGTTATGGACTTGATTTTCTTTTTATGTGAGCTATTCATTTTTGGGCCAAGTTTTCTCTTTAGACCTCATACTGCCCCTAGGGTATTAATTGTTTGGCTAAGGTCATGTGACCTCTAGCGGTAAAGCTCTACCGTTCAGAGATAGGCAAGATCGAGCATCTTACTGCCCCTATGGTATTAGTCGTTTGGATAAGGTTATGTGACCTCAAGCTATAAGGCTCTTCCGTTTGGCGATAGGCAAGGTCATGCCTTGTATCGCCCCTAGAACACTAGCCATTTGCCTAAGGTCATGCAACCTCAGACTGTAAGGTTCTTCCGTTCGACGTTAGGTGAGGTTAGGCCTCATACCACCCCTAGAGTACTAGTCTTTTAGCTAAGGTAATGCTACCTTGGGCCATAAGGCTCTTCCGTTCAACGATAGACAAAGCGGGCCTCGTACTGCCCCTAGGGATGTGTTGTGAGGTCGGTTGAGGGCTTCCTAGATCACCTCAGAGGTTGGCCTCTCCCTACCTCTCACTTATGAATAGAAAAATGAGTACAATGACTAAATTTTGCTATCTAATTAAGAAAAGTGACTAGTTAAGGGGTCGGACTACCTTACAAAATGAAACTGTTGAAAATATTTGATCAAATGCTTAGAGTTCCAAACTCTATCTATCATTTTTTTCTTTTCGGGGTCTTGAGTTTGTAGATTTCGGGTGGACCAAAGTTGCTATTACATATGGACCTTCCCATTTCTTAACGAACTTGCACACCGCCTAGGAATGGTCAGCCTCGTGCCTCTGAATGCCGTAGTTGCCAACTTGAAAGTAATGGGGTTGGGCCGGCTTGTCTGGTAGGCCTTAGCTTATCGTTGATAATTCTCGGCACAGATCACGGTGACTTATCTTATCTCATCAATGAGGTGGAGATCGATCTAGTGGTGTTCCTCATTGAGGTCGGGGTCATACTCCTCTACTCGATAGGAATGTATGACGACCTGAGTGGGAGTTCAAGCTTCAAAACCTTAGAACAAGGAGAAAGGAGTTTCGCCGGTGGCCTTTCTCGGAGTAGTGTGGTATGCCCATAAGATGGCTTCCAGCTCCTCTATGCAAGCTCATCCTGCTGACTCTAAGTTCTTCTTGAGGTCGTCTACAATGGTGCGGTTGATGTTCTCAACCTGCCAATTTGCCTAGGGGTAGGACACGGCTACGCGAGTGTGTGTGATGTGCTACTCAACACAAAACTTCATGAACTCCCCACCTTCAAATTGGCATCCGTTATCTGTAATGATATGCATTAAGACCCCGAAACAACATAGAATATTTTTGAATACAAATTGTTTGCACGGGGCGCTTGTGATGCTGGCTAAGGGTTCAGTCTCCACCACTTGGTGAAATAGTCAAACGCCACTATTAAGTACTTCCTCTTGCCTGACCCCATGGCCCAACTATGTAGACCTCCCACCTTGAGAATGAGATGTATTGTGCGTCGGCCGGGTTGGCTAAGTTCAGCCCCTACTCGATTCGAGATATGGAGCTGTGGCTTATTGTCCACCTACTGGGATGTGGACATATAGTTGGCCCAGACCCAGACTTAATCTCTACCTCATGGACGGATGTGGTTAAATGGTTAATGTCTTCCTACTTATCACCAATTGGTTTTAAGTTGGATATGGTGACCATATAGCCAAGGAACTATATGGTTAAACGTGCTTAACTTCTAGAAGTCATGGGATGGGTGACCTCCTTGGGAAATGGGAAGTAAGCAGAGTGCAGTGCTAAGATCCATTAGGATGACCGAGTTGATTGGGGTGTAGTTGGTGGTTGGGCGCCCAATAGGATCGGAGAATGTAGGTTAGAGCTCGACTCCTCACGAGCTTGGCTCTAGCCTCTTCAGTAAGTAAGGTGCCCGTCTTCTTGTACACCTTAAAGTGGTCTAACCAATAGGTTGCTCGAACCTACACGGGGGGACCGGGGGCAATCTTGGTGATGTGCTCTTCATTTGCTTTCTACTCCCTTGGTACCTATAAGATCTCGTAATGGACCAGCTGCCCAAAGACCTGTAGCACCACGTCTCGATGCCTCCTCATCTTCTCTTCATTGACTTCGAGCTCACCCGTCACATGGCCAACTACCAACCTAGAGTCACATCGTATCTTCAACTTCTTTGACCTCATATTCAATGCAACCTAGAGGCGTCCAAGACGAGTCTCGTACTCAGTCTCATTGTTTGACAACTTCAAGTGGTAAAAGGAGCGCGCAGTAGGCATGTAAGCCTTTTAGGGTTACAAGGACGACCCCTCTTCCACATCCTTTGGCGCTCGAGCACTGTTGATAAGGTCTACCACTCCTCTTCCTCATTTCGGACTTGCTCCGTGACCTCTCGAGCAGTACACTCAACTATCACTCAACTATGAAGCCGGCAAGTGCTTGCCCCTTGATGACTGGCCTAGGTTTGAACTGGATGTCATATTGGCTTAGGCGCATAGACCAAATCCAAAGGTTGATTGGTGAGGACATGTATTGGGTGAGCTTAAATATAGTGGAAGAGCTTCTTAGTTGTCGCATCCACTACAGATATGGCATTCTCTAGTGAATACCTTAGCTTGGTTCCTCGGAGAGCTTGGCTCATATAGTAAACGGGACATTAGGTCCCCGCATTATCCCGTACCAACACGGAACTGATCAGGTTTGGCTAATGGGGGCAGCAACATCATCAGGTATAGTAGGCCTTGAGGTCCTCGAAGGCTTTCTGACACTCCGGGGACCACTAAACCTTGTTTTCTTCTTGAGGGTTAAAGAACCTCTTGGCTAACCTCAAGGCCTGCTCTCAACACAACGGACCTTGTTGAGGGACCTCAGAGGCTGTTAATCGGCCATTGAGGCGTTGGACCTTGCAGAGGGACCTCATAGGCTCCATGCCCAATATAGCCTTGAGAGCTCGGAGCCCAATCGCTAGATTCTCTCAACCGCTCCGACCTTGAGGCTTGCTCTCAACACGGCGGAGCTCAGAGTTCACGACCTAGAGACCTTAGTCCTCAATTAATGGATCATTCGTGGCTGGCATCAGCCCTAAGCGGACTTGGATCAGTTCAGTTACCTTCTTTCTGTTCCTTGGTGCCCTCGCTTATTTTGACTAGTACTACCTCTTCCTCGCTTATCTGACAATCGGGGTAAGTTGACCTATCCTTCCACATTCAGTCTCGGTGGGGGCGGTGTGAAGGTCGTTTGGCCTTGTAACGCCTCGACCTCGAGTGGAGGGGGGCTGGACAATCCCTCGGAGCCTCTCCACAAGGCAAGTTAGTAGTCTTGTAGCTTGTTGGATCGCGTCTACCCTTCATGTAAGCCCGACGTTGGAGGTGGGGTGATCGGAGCTGACCCGCCATTGCGATTATTGTTAAGCTGATCCTGTAGGTCTCCCGTTGAGGGTCTACCGGCTTGTAGCCCCATTGAGACCGTTCCCGCTCGAGGAGAATTGGGTATTGGAAGAGTCGCGAGAGTTGCGAGAATTGAACCTCGACCTCGTTGGAAGAGTCCCATTGTCTTCCAGATTGTTCTCGTCTCCCCTTGCGTTGGTCCGCCCTGAATTTATTTCTAATATATCCATCATATATTATTAAAAGATCTTTTCTGACATGCATAACCAATCAACAAGTTACAACATGAATTTTGATTTTCAAGTGTTTCCAATGTGCCTATTACATAAACCCCATCCCCATCCGGGCATATCTCACCCACTAGTCGGACATGTGTGGATAGCAAATAATAACGTAACTATGTTGACTATCTAAAGGACACAATTAGGAATACCAACAAACATATAAATGCAAAAGTGAATAAGCAATGTTGACAGATCTACGTACTGTACATAAAATTATAACTAAGCAATATAATATAGTGTTGATAAAATGAATTACTATAAACACATGCATTATACTTTAATTACTTCAACAATTTATGTTTGATAGATTACTGTACAGCTATAAGTCTCTTCCAAGCTAAGCCACAGGATGATACATACACACCTTTGGAGATCAGAAAAACCTAACCATGAAGG
>CP025649.1:792034-804960 GCA_003576665.1 Ipomoea trifida | reverse complement strand
GTACTCTACCCTTGTGTTGCACGGTGTGAATAGACATGGTTTAAATATATACAATTTGATATAATTTAAGTAACATACAATTCGTAATTTACATTTCCACTATAAATGTCTCAAAAAATAGCAAAAATCCTACCAAAAATAAATCCAAATCAAAGGTGTTGATATAAAAAAATAACCAATCAATAATAATGGTCCAAAGTATATACATCATATTTTATTTTTAGAATAATTTTATTCACATCTCTTGAATATTTAAAAATTAGTGCATCTATATATGTTAATTTTTTGGACATTAGTGACAACAACATGTCTCTAATAACGGTGGATCATACGATATTATAGTACTAACAATATTGGCTAAAAAAATTAAATAGTTCAAAAGAAAAAATATAATATAAAATGGTTGTGTGTAGACATAATAGTGGATAAAATTGGCAAGTAATAAGGATGAGGGTGGGATAGGATAAGCATGTGATTATAGAAATAGATAAATAGATATGTAGGTGGTAGGGGTAGGTGAAAAGGTAATATAGGTAAATAAATAGATGAAGTAGAAGTTTGTAAGTAATGAAAATGGTTATTGTAAATGAAATTATGTGTTTATATATTTGGGAAATAAGAAAAAAGTTCTTTTCAAATAAGTAGGTAGGTGGTAGGGGTAGGCGGAAAGGTAATAAAGATAAATAAATAGGTGAAGTAGAAGTTCGTAAGTTATGAAAATGGTGACTATAGATGAAATTTTATGTGCATGTATTTAGAAAAAAAAAAAAAATTCTTTCAAATTCTTTTGTTCCTACTGAAACACAAAGAGTCAATATCACCTTAACTAAGACTCAAATTTACTCCCTTGCATATAGATTGCATATGGAAGTGCAACCGGGTGCCACTAAATCACAAAGTCTTAGTAATTATTTTATAATTTATTTCTCTTTTACTTGCATAATTTTATATTTTAAAAGAGAGACTATTTTATAATTTATTTCTCTTTTAAAATATAAAATTATGCAAGTAAACTTTTTTTTTTTTTTTACACTTAGTGATGACATGATTTCAAAAGTGTCGTATTAATATCAACAAGTATAATATCAGATTAATATATGAAATTTGTATACAAAATTTTAATTTGTACACAAACAATTTTTTCCACCAAAAAAAAAAAAGTCATTCATTTATTTCTTTCTTTTACAACTTTTCCATGATGACTCACAATAATTACCAAATCTAAACACAAGCCCCCTAACTAAAATCACAAATCAAACTAGATCGAGAGAATCTAGCATCAACAATGGTAGATCACAACACATGCAAGTTTTTACCCTGCATCATGAAAGATCGATACAAATATGAAATTCATTTTCACTTTTTCAAATGCTTTTTTTTTTTTTTTTTTTTGGGTACGATGCACAAGACAAGAAGCAAGTACGCTATTTTCCCATCCTCCACCAGTACAATAGATCCTGAAATTAAGTGGATGGATGCATGCTTTAAGCACCACGTATTGCCTCTTTATTGGTTATGTGGTCCAAAATAATATACAAGTAGTCAATGCAATTACTTTTCTTTAAAAGAGTACATAACACGTCAAACGAATAATAAGCTCTTGTAATACTCTAAACGAATTTCACATTAATTAAAAACAATGAGTCCGAACTGACAATATAACTAGATAATTAAAGACATTTTGATATGGAAAAGATTTAAAATACATGAATGATGGAGCTTGAAACTGATTCACTTGTTGCCACTCGAAAAGTACGAGGCAAGGTTACATTAGTGCGTGATGAACATTTTTCAATCATTTCCTAAAGCTCATGTATGAGTTATTGAAATGACTAGAGATTAAGTATATGTTCTATAAAGCACATTAGTACAATATTCAAGCCAAGACCACTCCTGAGAAATCGATGTCCACGACGAACTCTTCTCAACACTAGGTAGTCTCTTTCCTAGGTCGCTTCCTCTGTTAGGCCGGCACATGATGAGTGAACAAAGTTTGTTGGTTATCTTTCTAACATATCTGTTTGACAAAGTGTCTTAGCACAAACTCTAAATTCAATTGTTCGAACAGTTATTGCAACAATGATATGACTAATAAATGCAGAATGTAAATCAAACAGAAAGTAAATGACACGACAAGGTATTGTTTACCCAGTTCAATACAATTTACGTCTGGAAGACCACAATCAGTGAGTATAATCCACTATCTCGACAACAATTCAAACAGATCGTGAAGAGAACGCATTTTCAACCTGCGATATAACTAACACGATACAAACCCAATATGAAGATGCTATAGAGGATTGTTGAGGACAGAGATCCGTGCAATCAGCATTCCAAAAATTCCTTTTTGGAGATCCGCGTTGTCGCTGTCCGTCTCACTGACTCGCCTACCACTACGCCATAGTTGTTTGGTTCACGATCCAAAGATAAAGCTTTGTAGATCTTTCTTCGTAAACTCTTAATCTCTGTTGAACTCTCTCTCTCTCTCTCTAACTAGTGTAAATTTGGTAAATTCACCGGGTCTTTCTCCGTCCGTTTAACGGTCCGGGTCCACCCGCGTTCGCTCCGGGAGGCACATGAGCTAGCCCAGGAGGAATCGTCACTTGTAGGTATCAAACCCGGGTTCTCGTGAAATTCTTCCCCACAAAGAGAGCTCACTTGCCACTTGAGCTACCCTTTGGGTTACTAGTGTAAATATAATACTCTGATCCTTGGAAGACAAGTAATTGCTTAGATGTTTCATATAGGTGAATTATTGTCTTACCCTTGAGATATTTCAATCAGGTAAGGACTTTCTTGTAAAATAACCACAGACAATGTCACTGCTCTGCCTGCTTTTCCAGATTATTCATCGGTGTAGTTCCAATGGCTAACTTTCAAAGGCTTTGGTGTAGTAGTGTATGCTCCGTCAGATCTTCAATCAGAACTATAACTGACACTAAATCTAACCTATCTAGTTTGCCATAATAATCAAGTCAATTACAAGTTGGGGTTTACATAACTAAACACTAACATTACCCCCAGTCAATCTTCCCCCTTGTTAGATGAGGTGGCACATTGAAAAACAAAAAATAATTATATGATTACATGATTAACAAATAAACTTGCTAATGCAGCAAGTTTGCTAACCTAACAAAAGGATGCCGCAGCTTTTGTACTTTTCTTTATATTTTTATATATTTTCATTTTTGTTTTTAATTATTTATTTATTTTGTTTTGATGTGAATGTGAATGTGGACTCTTTTTTTTAAAGTAAGAGATAATTATAAAGATGTAGAAAAAATAGTAAAAAAAATTACAAATTTAGTGTTGTAAAATTTTTGAAAGTGAGAGAGTATTGTTGGGATAAGGACAATCTAACTCAAATGTTTACCCGAGTACTAATTTATTAATACAAGAACATTTATAAGATTTGATATGACCATTCACTGCCAAAGACCTTGTGGTCTAGTAGCACCCGGTTTACGTACACTCTCACGTGGAAAGGAGAGGTAGTGGGTTCTAGCCTCAATGGAGGCAATTATGTCGACTGAACAGATACTACATTGTAACAGAGAATAGTACTCAAAAAAAATATGACCATCAGTGACCTGATCATTTTCATCTTCTGACATAAATAAGAAAAGACATATAACTACGGAATTTAATATATGGAGGACTATGTTGTCATGGATAGTAATTTAACTAACAATTAAAATATTATATTATCAATTAAAATATCCTTGAATTATAGTTTCTTGACAGATCCATACTTATTTGTAGTTCATGAACCTAACTTGAACAAGTAAAGAAGATTCCATCAACATTTAAATATAAGGTTAATTATTATTATTAATTTTTGTACTAAATTCTATACTACATAATGGAACAGCCTTAATTATTGGAGTAGCAATTTTTAAATTTTTTATGAATAAATTATTCTTAAATTAATTTGTAGTTTAAGCAAGAGTACGCCAATCAAGGCAGCATTATTTAATTTCTAATCAAGCTATAATATAAATAATGTATTGCTGGAAAATCTCCCGAAAAAGAAAAGGTGTTTTAAAAGAATATAAAGTCAAAACTATATTTAGACGATGACACATACTTAGGCTTGCAATATAATTATGCTAAAATCAAAGCTAGATATCATGATTAGAAAATAATAAAATTTAATTGGAAAATATTAAGTATTCATGTTTTGTACTCATTTATATTAAAGTGGTGTTTGGTTGAACATTTTTATCTACTATTAAATTTGACTCGATTTATAATGTTTATTTGTTTACTTATGATATATCATTATTGAATTCAATTTAATTAGTAATTATAAATCTCATTATTCTTATTCTTATCTATTACTTAAAAACAACATAATAAAAAATGAGGAAGACAAAATAGAAAAAAAAAAAAACAAAAAATTAAAGTCATCATCGATATATGCATTCTATGTAGAATATGGGTCACACTTGTGTGAGACCGTCTCACGGATCCTTATTCGTGAGACGGGTCGGGTCGGGTCGAAGCACCATGCAAATGTCACACTTATATGTGCAAATGTTATACTTATATGCTCAAATATAATACTAAGTAGGAATACAATTTTTGTGACTTATAAGAGAAAAAGTGTTACATTTTTCATAATAAGTAATGTTGACAATTTTTACTTACTTATAAGGGAAAATATAATACTTTTAAATCAAAACGTAAAAGTATTATATTTTCCCATAAAAGTATTATATTTATCCTTATAAGTAACAAAATTTTTATTCCTAATTAGTATTACATTTGAGCATATAAGTATGACATTTGTGCGTATAAGTGTTACATTTACCCCATGACCCGACCCGACTCACGGTGAGACGGTCTCACACAAGTTTTTGCCGTAGAATATTATTACACACACACATATATACATATACATATCTTTATATTTTTATTTATTTATTTTTATTTCAATTCTTATTTACTACCGATCATTTTTTTTTGAGTTCTACTGACTCTGTTACAATGTAGTATGTGTTCATGCACAACGAGTCAACAGATGCCTCCACTGAAGCTCGAACCTATTCCCTTCCATATGAGAGTGTACACCGGGTGCCGCTTGACCACAAGTCTTTGTTCTAATCTTTCAACCTAATCCAATTCCAATTCCAACCAAACCCACCCTTATATTTCTTTGTCCTTGCTTTTTTTTTTTTAATAACACAATTTTCATTGTCTTGCCAAACTACGAGGGAGTTTGAATTGGTAAATAGGTGTTAGTTTTGAGTTTGACTAGTTGATAGCATTAGCTGATTGTAAAAAGATATTTGATAAATTAACTGTTAGTTGATAGCTAATTACATGTAAAATGACTTTCTCAAAAAGCTTATCTAAAAAGTTAATTTGAGCAACTTTTTGAATTTTAACTCTTTGGAGCAATAAGTTGTTACCAAAAAAAATAAAAAAAATAAAAATAAAAAAAATTAATCAACAACTTATATTGGCTATTTAACCAAGTCAAACATCTAATAGTGATCAAATAAGCCAAAAGTGTCTAATAAGCTAATTATGTTACCAAACATGGCCTATATCTCAAATCCCCACGAACTGCTCCAAGACTCATAAAATACGTAAATCACAAATTGTCTAAATAATTTAAGGTTCCTCGCCATCTGTAGACTAAATTTCTTCTTTCTTTCAGCAAGTTCAATTGTGCGTGAAGGTGCTTTGTAGTCGAGAGAAGCTGAGGCTATAGCTTTTGGTGAGGCTTTAAGTTGGCTAAAGGCTAGTCATTGGGATGGTATCATTGTGAAAACAGATGCTGAACTTCTGATTTCGAGTCTCAAAAAATTGAATGTGTCTCCTTTTGACTTGATCTTAGATGACATTAAATCTTTACTTTCTTGTTTTCATGATATTTTGTTTAGTCATTTGTGTCGTACTATCAATACAGTGGCTAATCTTTTAGCTAATTTTGCTACTTTGTAGCTTGTTAGCATGATCTGAAATGATTTTGGACCTCTCTTTTTTCTTATGCTAGTAATAAGGACTTAAGTGATTATTAGGGTGTGTTTGGAAGCCCGGAAAATGATTTCCGGAAATCATTTTTCGGGCTTTGGGTGTTTGGTAAGCATGGGAAAATCAAGTCAACGGAAATTGATTTCCGTTGACTTGGGAAAACAAAGACATTTTGGCGGAAAATGACTTCCGCCAAATTTGGGCGGAAGTCATTTTCCGCCACAAAGGTCGTGCACAGTATTGAGAGGGCCGCCGGAAACCAGTCCGCCGGCGATCTGCTCTAGTTTCCAGCCTGCCGGAAACCAGAGCAGATATGCTCTGGTTTCCGGCAGGCTGGAAACCAGAGAGAGCATCTGCTCTGGTTTCCGGCTGGAAACCAGAGCAGCGATGCTGCATTATTATTATTATTTTTTTACATTTATTTAGTTATTTATTTATTTTATTTATAATAAATATTATTAGTTTATATATTATATATTTTAAATTTTAAATAAAATAATAAAAATATATAAATATACATTTCTACTCATTTTCCGGAAAATGAGCCAAACACACAAAGACAGTTTTTCAGAATACAACCAAACACTGAAATTCAAACTATTTTCCGGAAAATGACTCATTTTCCAGAAAACATTTTCCAGAAGTCATTTTCCTGTTTTCCAAACACACCCTTAATGATATTTTCGATTTTCCTCTAGATTTTTTTTTTTTAAAGAAACAACAATAATGTTACTCCTTGCCTACCAAAAAGTTGTCTTGTTTAATGTAAATGCAAATTAAAAGAAAAGAAGGGTGTGGGAGAGAGGAGGCCACGTTTTTTTCTTCTTTTACCGTCTAAAAGCGTATCACACAATTCTCAATTACAACAAAAAAGCAATATGTTTTGATTTGATGTTTGAAAAACAATATGATTAATTTGATGAAATGAAGGAGAGAAAAAGGTATTTAAAATAAATAGAAGAAATAAAGGTAAAGAATCATGAATATTTTAAATAGGTGGTCACGTGATTGACCTTTGGTGGTGAGACATTAATTTTGTGGGCTTAAAAAAATTGAGAAAGTATAAAATAAATATTACCTGAGCTTATAAAAAAATTATGAGTATTTTAGAAAAGAAGAAATAAATGTAATAATAATATGGGATGGGAAAGAGAGATTCCATTTGATTCTGATGAGATGTAAATAATTATAGATGTTCCCCTCCAACTTACCTCACAGACACGATATCTTTGGTCATGCACAAAAGTCAGGCTAATAAATCTGAGATTTATGATTACAGAATTATTATTTTTGGGCTGCCCTATTTGAGGAGACACGCACCAATATCAAATTCAATGCCACGTTTAATTCATTATTTCCGCTGTCAAAACTCCCATATGATCCGATCCTTTCAATTCCAACATTACATTTGTTGTCGCTCCCTCCCACAATCTAATCTTCTTCTTATTTGTGACCATAGATTTAAGATTTTGTCCATCCCATTCCCCCAGAATTGCTTGCTTTTGTTTTTACCTTTTCACCTAGGCTAGGAGGACTAGGATTGGCCACGTGTTGGGGTAACAAATAAAAACTACAGTAACAATCGTTGATTAAATATATAACACTTCTCACAAAATGTTGAATATGCATTCATAAGGGCCTCCGCATCTCGACCCGGCAAAGCAAGGGATCTGTCCTTTGGGCATAATCCAATTGTTATATAGTGGACTATGGTCATCAAATAAAATTATAATAGAATTAAAATGATACTTTAATGTTACTATTATGAAACTAGTATGTGCAAAAAATGAAACTTAAAAACAAAACTCATTTAATAACGCATATTATCAATTAAAATTGTAGTATAATTAAAATTATACTTTAGTACTGCTATAATGAAACTAGTATGATAAAGCATATACCGACCCTATAAACTAGGGGTATGGTCCGAACTAGAGTACTTAGCCAAATTATCTCTTGGGTCCTGTGTTGGGTGCATATCTCAATACTTTAACCTTTCTCTCAAATATTACCTGATCTAATCCCGTCCATGACTCCATGCTATTAAATTAAATATATAACACTCAGCCAAAGACCTTGTGGTCTAGTGGCACCCAGTGTCCCAATTAACACTCCCATGCACATGAATTATGGGAGTGGAGGAAACTGTTGACTCTTTGATCTTCAGTAATTTGAGAAAGTAGCTATTAACAGATACTACATTGTAACCGAGTCAGTCTTACTCAACAAATATATAACAGTCATTGTAGATTTGAGGTTGGGTGCATATCCTCCGTACATATTCTCTCTACATTACATGATGCTGCCCTTTCTTTAATTTTAGATTTATGTTTTAATTTTTTTTTAATTAGGATTTATGTTTTAATTAGCTGTATTAATTTTCACCAATGGGTATTTCTTTAGCGTACACTTTGTATTCATTATGGTTAAATGAAATATGTTTTGAAATTATTAAAAAAACGTTCGCCCATCTTAATAGGACCTGAAAGATGAGATAATAATAATAATAATAATAACAATAACAATAATAATAATAATAATAATAACAACAACAACAACAACAAACCAAAGACTTTATAGTCTAGTGGCATCCGGTGTCTTAATTTACATTTTTACATAGATAATGGGAGTGGGTTCGAGCCTCAGTAGAGTCAATTATTGACTTTTTGTGCTTCAGTAATACTCAAAAACAACAACTAGTTGAATTTCAAAGCGATGCTTGAATATATCTATAATTAATTTATTATGATTAAATTAATGCACTATGAATATTATATTATGATTAAATAACTAATATTGAATGTGAAGATGCAAATCTTTTTTTCTTGATCATACATGGAGAAACTTTTTGGTAAATAGATAGTGTTAACTGTAGTATTTTTATGCCTTATTGCTTTCTTTAAAAAAAAAAAAAAATACTTTAGTGGCAATGATTATTTAAAACATTTATATTGGCAATATGATTAATTATCACTGTGTGATGAAACTATGAAAGATTAAAAATTTAAGAGAATATACTTTGTAAATTAGAGGGAGAGAAACATATAGACTTTACGTTAATGAATCTATTGCATGTGATTAACATGTAGTAATAACTTAATATAATTGTAGATTTTTTTTTTTTTTTGAATACAATTGACCCTATTACATTGTAGTATCTGTTCATTTATACTTTTCTCAACCTGTTGAAGCACAAAGAGTCAATTTCGAGATCTCTTCCACTGAGACTCCCATCTGAGGGTGGCCACTACATGCCAATTGAGCACAAGGTGCTTAGCTAATATAATTGTAGATTAATTAAAAAGAATTTTAAAAACTCATATATATATATATATATATATATATATAGCATCATCCTCTAAAAGACCTGTAATTTCATCCGGGGGAATACATGAGAAGATGCACACCTTTCGCAGATCCTCTAGATAGGCCAGCCAGAGTATCAACAACATTGTTCTATTCTCGTGCTATCCACACCACCTACCAACTCTCAAGGTTGATCAAGTCACGCGTCACGCTTACAAGCTTTCAATATAGAGTCATTTCCATTTTTTGTCCTACTGTTATAAGGACATTGCCAATTTTAGTCTATTTCATTAATTTTTGCCAAATTGCAGCCAGTCTTATTTAGTCCTTACCACTTTTAGTCCACCGTTAAAATTTTTGTCAAATAACCGTTCAAAACAAGGGTATTTTGGTCTTTTCATGCTTTGATCATCTCCTTAACCCTTTGTAGTAGTTTTCTTTACACATTTTCATACAATAAAGAGGTCCGGCGAAAGTCATAGCTTTGTAATGTGGCTCACATGACTTTCGCTGGACCTCTTCATTGGATGAAAATGTGTAAGGAAAACCACTACAAAGGGTCAAGGAGATGACCAAAGCATTAAAAGACAAAAAATACCCCTATTTAGGACGACCATTTGACAAAAATTTTAAAGGTGAACTAAAAGTGGTAAGTACTAAATAAGACTGGCCGCAATGGGGCAAAAATTAATGAAGTAGACTAAAATTGGCAATGCCCCAATAACAATATGACCAAATATGGAAATGACTCCTCAAGATATTATGAAATATGAACCACAGTGCTTGGTGTGTTATTCCTGACTAAAAAATAAAATTTAACTAACAAATAATTTAGGTTGAGAAATTTTAAATTATTAAAATCAAACTTCTAAATAATTTAAAATTTTATCGACCACTGTACTCATTGCTTAACCAATCAAAAAGAATTTATAAAATCTTCTTTTATTACAAGTACAGTAGATTTTGAGCAATCGTTATACCCTGCACCACAGTCCACATAGCAATGTGCACCCCAAACGACGTCGTTTCGATATTAGTGGACGCGGACGCGAATGGCTCCAGGAAATTTATTATCTATGATACACATAATTATTATCTAGAATACACAGAACGTTTGCCTAGAATATACAAAATGTTTGCTCAGAATACACATAATATTGACACAAAATACACAGAACTCATCATCCTAACATTCGAATGCACAAACACATCACAACTTGTGTTAATAACATGAATACACAGAATATTGACACAAAATACACAAAACTAATCCTCCTAAACATTCAAATACACAAACACATCACATGTGTTACTAACATGAATACACAGAACAGTTGCTTAGAATACACAGAATGATTGCCTGGAATACACAGAACGATTACCTAGAATACACAGAAGAATATTGACACAAAATACACCGAATTCATCCTTCTAACATTCGAATGCACAAACACATCACAACATGTGTTAATAACATAAATACACAGAATATTGACACAAAATACACAGAACTCATCCTCCTAAACATTCGAAAGCGCAAACACATCACAACATGTGTTACTAACATGAATACACAGAACGGTTGCCTAGAATACACAGAAGGATTGCCTGAAATACAAAGAACGATTACCTATAATACACAGACCGCCGAAACGGGAAACGTGATTTCCAAAAAAAAGGACGATTAGTTTACAATACTCAAAACGACGTCGTTTACGTACGTGATGCACCTTGCTGTGTGCACCGTGGTGCATGGTTTGAGACAATCGGTCCACACCACTTTGGATCATATTATCAAATAATGTATATTCAGTACATAAATAATGTATTTTTAATATATATTAACAATTTACATTATATTCAGGAAAAATATTTTTTTAAGTATTAAAAGTATAATATTTTGTATAATGCACATCAGGACACAAATAATGTACTTTAATTTTAATATTCTAAAAATATACTTTTTGTTATAATCCACATAACATTGTGTGGACCATGATCTACATAATAATTTGTAGTTTTGAGAGGCTTCGTACATAATATACAGACATATGGGATCTTTAAAAAAAGAAAAGACATATGGGGCTCTGGTCCAAGAGGTGAGACCCAAGGAGTGTTATGGGCTACTGAAATAAACTGGAAGTGTGTTTAAATGTGTTTTTTGTTGGTTTGATTGTCGGGGCATATTATATCATAGGTTGGGATTCATCTTAGCTTGTATTGTGTACTATGGTTTAAATTGATACGATTATTCAAATTATGTGTTTATAATTAATATATTATATGTTTGTAATTGATAAATTATGTGTATGTAAATGAATTGAATGTATGTATATAATATGTTAATTACAGACACATAATATACAGTTAACAAATTATGTGCTTATAGTAAACACTTAACATATTATGTGTCTTCAATTTATTACTGAAGACACATAATATGTTATCGCAGAGGCATAACTTTTTAGATCAAATTAAAGTTCACAATGCAATATAAACTTTAATCTTTGGTATAATAATTCAATATCGCGAAATATGGGTTTTTATTATGACCAAAACAATGTACAAACGTTAGAGCATTATAGGAAGTTGTTAGCTTCGAGTTTTAAGATTATAACCAAAAGCTAAGGACCTTTTAGTCCAGTGGCATCAAACCCTTCCCTTTATACGGGAGGTAGTGAATTCGAGCCTCAGTGGAGTTAATATTGACTCTTGAGAAAGTAGTTATAAACAGATATTGCATTGTAATAGAATCAGTAGTATTCAAAAAAAAAAAAAACAGGCACTGTGAATATAAAGTTTTGAATAGTGGTAATATAGTTACTAACCATATAATCCTATAATATGTGAATGTGAAGTTTACAAATTGTGAATATAGAGTATAGTGTATGTAAATGTAGACTCAAGTCCACCTGGGTCCACGGCATAATAACCCGTTACAACGCTATGGTGAACGAAATGGGCGTTGCGGGGGACAAGTGATATGTACTATTGATCGAGACGGTCAAGCCCAATAGCAAGTTTAAATAAATTCAAGAATATAAATGGTTTAGATCGAAACCAAACAACTCGGATTGATATATTCCACCAAAAATAATTTAGTGAATAACGAATGTAGTAATGAAACACTAATAATGAAAAAAAAATGGGTCAAAAAGTAATTGCACGGAAGTCACGGAGAAAGAATATTGTACTGAATAATGGAACTCAGTACAAGTGAATAAAACATGAGGAGAACGGCTCAAAGTGAGCCTGCATGGGTGGAAGCAGTAGCTATTGCTGAAGGTCTACAATGGGCTTGGCAAAAAGGTGTTAGAGATGTGGAGATTCAATCGAATGCTAATAATGTCGTCCATTGGATTCAGGAGACCGCGACGGGTCGTGGACCGGTTTTCCATCTCATTAACAAGATCAAATGGTGGACCGTTAAGGATTGGAAGGTCTCCTTCAGAGCCATTTTAAGGGAACAGAACAGGGTTGCTGATTGTTTTGCCTCGTTTAGGGCACAGAGTGGTATGAGGGAGGAGTTTGAGTCTTGTCCGTTCGTGTGTGAGGATAGATGTGCTTCTTGACGACATGGCGCATGCTACGATGATGCGCAGAGTGGCGGAACCGGTTTAGTATGCGGTTCACCAGGG
>CP025649.1:771049-781320 GCA_003576665.1 Ipomoea trifida | reverse complement strand
CTCATTTTGTGTAGGAAGTAAGACTTTCTGAGAATCCAGTGACATATCCAGTAAAAAGTGGCTTATCTCGATTTGTTTTGGTGGCACGCCTAGCAGGCATAAAAATAATAAATGGAAGTGAGGTAATTTCTGGATACTGCACAGATCTATTTTGTTGGTAGTTTAAAATTATTAAAAATTATGATGAATTTATATGACTTGGCTTTCTTTCAAATTAGTCCTCGAGAGCGGAAGGAATCTGAAATTCGGTACGTCTTTCTTTTGTATATTGGAAAGCATCAAATATATTGTTGACATGGTTTGACTTTGAAACACTGATGCAGGTATGTCCGATTAGTCATGTCTAAACTAGAACTTGTTGTATATTAGTTATTGAATTGTGAAATTTATGTTGAATATTCAATGTTTTATTAGTTATTGTATACTTTATTAGTTTGATAAGTTGTGATGTTTATTAGCTTTGATTAATTGAGAACTTTATTAGTTTGATCAATTGTGAATTATAAATGTTAATTTGTTACACAGGTTCTGAAACTTATGTGTGAATTTGAAATATACTGTACAGGTTTTACGTAGATTCGTAAAATATTTTTAATATTTAAAAAATAAATAAAATAAACGACGTCGGTTAATAAGAACTAACCGACGCCGTTTATATATTTTTTAAAAAAATTAATTACATACGGCGTCGGTTATTTCATATAACCGACGTCGTATTATATTTTTTTATTTTTTTAAAAAATAAACGACGTCGGTTAATACGTATTAACCGACGTCGTTTCTTTTTTTTTTTTTTTAATGTATGAAACGACGTCGGTTTTCCTAAAAACCGACGTCGTATCATATTTTTTAATTTTTTTTTAATAAACGACGTCGGTTTTTTCTAAAAACCGACGTCGTATCATTTTTTTTTTATTTTTTTTAAATAAACGACGTCGGTTTTATAAATAACCGACGTCGTTTATGTATTTTAAAAAATAAAAAATACATACGGCGTCGGTTTTTACAACCGACGCCGTATCATTTATATACAACGTCGGCCAGATCGACGTCGATTTTTAACCGACGTTAAAAGTGCTAAAAAACCGACGTTAAATGTATTTTCTGTAGTAGTGTATATATATATATTTTTTTGTTTTGCCATCCAGTCTCACCGTTTCCCTTCCGGTTGTTCTCTGTGGCAGTGCTTCGTTTTTCGATCATGGAGTTTGGTGATGGAGGTATGTTGTAGTTGTTCTTTATTTTTATTTTTGTTTTCGTCCTTGTTTTTTGCTGTTTCGTGGTCGTATGCATCACGTTGTTGGTGTTTTCAATATTTTCTGGACTTCGCGACTGTGTGCATATGTGTTTTAATCTGTGTGCATGTAATACAGTTTGCACAGGCACTGGTGCTGTGGGTCTGTACTGTCATTGCTTATTTTCCGTTTTGACATGTGGGTTTGTTGCTTTGTTTGTTTGGCGTATGGTATTTATTGGGTTTTTTTGTATTGAGTTGGTTCTTTGCATTGCCATGTTTCTTAGCATTGTTAGTATGCTCCTTGCCCTCTGCTTATGTTGTTGTGTCTAACTTGGTTGTTTTTTGTATACTAACTTTCGCTAGTATGTGCATGTGTAATTTCGACCGTGTGCATGTATGTATTTATGTTGTCATACAGGTGTCACATATGACCCTTGTATTTTTTTCGAAAATATTATATGGTTTTTGTACTGTAGTGTTTGGAGGGGGGAGTATTTTTTCCATGCGTTCTCCACTGTGTGTCACGTTTTCCTTATTTTTTTTAGATTAGTTTTGTGCATTCTTGGGCATTTGCTGAGGAATTTATGTGTTGTGTTGAAGTGCACATAGGAGTACACGTATGTGCACACGGTCGGTGTGCGTTTGTCTATTGTAAAACTTTTAGCGTTGCTCATGATTTTTAATTTTTCTATATCCCATGTGACAGCATCAGTTTGTGGTGATGAAGATTTTACAATTGATAGTGGAGGATCCAGTGGGTGTGTTATGGATATCTCTCTAGGAAGAACGAAATATTGGCTGTCGGCTTGTGATGAGGCGAGCAAGCCATTTGTTGGTCAGAGATTTAGCAAGTTGGACGATTAAATATGGGCATGATAGTCGTAATTGCCCATTAAATCCAAAGTCAAAGTCGAAGGCAAAGCCAAAGCTCAAGTCGTAGTTTTTTTTCTTTGCATGTGGATGTGAGGAGTTATTTCATTATTTTTCTTAGTCATTGTGTACTGGAAACAATTAATATAAATAATTCATTCGTTTACTTGTTTTCATCGTTTTGAAGTGCTTCTTTTTTGAATATTGATTTGTTTGTACACCCAGTTTGACAACCATGCATGTTCTTGATAATTAATTTCATGTTTTACAGTTGTTTAATTGGGCGTTACTAGTAAATGTGCCTCGTTTTTTACTCCCTTTTGTTATTGAAGTATGTTTACATTCATATGTTTTTTTTTGTCGGCGTGCATCTACTTTATAAACTATGTGCATGTTAGTTTGGGTAGCTAGGTCACTTTCTAGAGTAGATGTGTGAACGCAAGATCATAACCGTGTGCACAGGGGAGAACTTCGTTGCTAACCAGTGGATCAAAGAGGAAAAATTTATTAATGGGTTGCTTTCCAGAGTGGGTGTGTGCATGCAGGATCATAACCGCGTGCACATAAGCGTATTGTGTTGCTAACCAGTGGGTCCAAAAGGAAAAATTTATTAACGACACTGTGTGCACTTGTGTGTGGCAGCGTGTGCATGATAGGCTCTCTTTAGCATTATTTTCTGGATAAAAAAAAACATGTTTAAGCTCTATGTGCACTTGCAGTGCGTTGTGTGTGCACATGGGCGGATTGCGTTGCTAACCAATGGATCAGAAAGGAAAAATTAATTAACGGCACTGTGTGCACTTGTGTGTTGCAGCGTGTGCATTCTATGCTCTTTTTAGCACTATTTCCTGGATTTAAAAAAAAACATTTTAAGGCACTGTTTGATTAGCGTGTGCATGATAGGCTCCTGGACTAGTTTTTTTTAAAGCGTGTGCATATTATCGTCTTTCTGCACTGTTTGTTCCTAAAAAAAGTACCCATTAGTTTCCTAAACATAGAGTTTCTTATTGTCTTTGTTACTCGAATGGCAAGTTTAGGATCTACGTGATAACAAAAAAAATCATGTTCATCATGATCACTTGACAAAAAATAACCATGTTCATCATGATCACTTGGTCAGATGCCTTGCGTCACATAACTTCTGAAAAGAGCATTTTGGTAAGATACTTGGCGTTTGTTACCTGCGCAGCAAAAAATGAGAATCATAACATTTTTCTATTGAATTGCACACATGCATGCTATGTCATGTACTCAGATTGAAACACAAACAGTTGCAAATAATAAAAGAAAAAAATTTGCTTACTTTTCTTTCCCTGTGATGAACAATGGCCAATAAATTTGTTTATGTATTATGTAATTACATGCAACTTAATGCATAACTATCCAGATTTGCTTATCTGTATAATTAGCATATTCCTTTCTTCCTGAGCCAGGTAAATCCTATAATTATAATGCTTTGTAATGAATAAACCCTCTCAATTATGACTATATTTAAATAATAAACAAAATTATGTAAATAACAGATCCAAATGGTATAAATTACTCTCTACAGTTTATTCCTCATTCTTTCCACCTTGGAAGGTTACCCTAGGCCTAGGATATGCTCAAAATGCTTTAACCATTAATCAATAGAGCAAGTAGAACCTATACACCAAAATATGTTAGTTGTACATAAAATCAAAGATCATAAAACCAAAAAGGCAAGGTATTTGTGCATTATCACTAACCAATACATTAATGGCACAGATCACTACAAGTTCATATGACCAAATCCAAACCAGTGCACACGCATTCAAATTCCTACTAGTATTAAAAGTTATTCTAACAACCTCAATGCTGGGCACCACTAAGTCTCACTGCCACAACATTACTATTAGAAGCTACTGATATTAAAAACTATTCTAAAATGTCAATTTCCCAACAATAAATATCATACCGACGTGTAGTATGAGATGCTTTCAAAAATAATCTCAATTTTTATATACCCCAAATCAACTTAATTGAATCTGCAAACATTTCCTGTCAATGCACACCCAGCGGCGTAGCGGTTTGGAAGCCCTGTCACCATTCCGCAGTCAGAATAGGTGTTCCATTTCTGGCCGACGGAACCCTATCCCTCTTTCTGGCCTCCCATTCGTAATTGCTACTCGCCTTTAAAAAAAATCAACCTGTAACATACCTCTGGTTTCGATCAGGTCGTGTTTTCGCTCCACGTTGTTGCTTTTCCCCGCGTTGCAAACCAGTCATGGGTGATCGTCGTTCTCTGTTGCAAGGTGTCGTGTGCAGGTGGGGAGCGTGGGTCTGACGTCGCTACGGAATTGTCGCTATTGGAATAGAGATAGAATGTCGTTTCCTTACCTTTCCCACTAAGTTTGCACACGCTTTTACTACTTTACCCTTAGGTAGCCCTTTCCCTTAAACAACTGATATCCTTTTCACGTTAGTCAATTGTAAATTAAGTTAGGCAATCTTAACCCTCTTCATTTGTTGAATCCTATGGTCAAGATTATGTCTTAGTTCTCATCTATATAGGTTGTCTCATAGGAAGCCTACCCTATATATATATATATGGTAGGGTTCGGGCCTTAATTAAGTGGTGCAAGTTCACTAGGCTTATTAACGTGGTTTGGTTGTACTAAATAACTAGTAGTAGTTATTCAACCAGACTCTGTGCCTATATAAACCTGTATTGATGGGATACAGGACAAGCATTGTATAACACATACAGTTCACGGTACTGATACTGCTCAGTAGACACCAGTACACCATCAAGTATGAGACAAGTATGGCTAACGATCTACTGTTCAAGAGGCATTACATCAACTGTGGCTGGAGATCAACACTGCTTCCGCTTCCGCTATTACGAGGTCAGGTTTCTCGTAGACTATTCTGTATGGTTAGATTATTTATATCTAACCGTTCCAATGAGATCACTTGTTTAGATAAGATCGTGAGATCAGATCTTGTGCATCCATGTAATTTTTTTTAATGATCTAGATTGATTGACACGCATACTCCGTTCACACACATTTAATCACCGTTCGCATACACTTCAACTTGAGATCTTAATCAATCTAGACCATTAAAATATATTTTTAGATCAAATCTTGTACATTAATCTAAACAAAAATTAATGGTCTAGATTGTTTGACACACCCACTCCGTTCGCATACATTTAATCACCGTTCGCACACACTTAAATCACCGTTCACACACACTTAATCACCGTTCGCACACATTTAATCACCGTTCGCACACAGTACATTTTGTCACTGCTCGCAGACATTTTGTCTCTGTTCGTATGCACTTCAACTTAGAATCTTAAATCAATTTAGATCATTAAATTATTACATAGATGCACAATATATAATCTCACGATCTTACCTAAACAGGTGACCTCATATCATCCTAACTCATATATATATATAGGATTTGAAATTAGGCTTAGTCCACTAGTTGTCTGATCTGGTTCAATAGACAAGAAGAATTGAAACCGACACAACTATTTTAAACGCATATCGCTAAGTAGTTATCCCGAGTCTAAAATTAGGTGCAACATATGATAGGCTCAACGATCTTCTCTTCATACAGTTGTCACTTTAACAAGTGAAATGCCCCAAGTTGAAGTCAAGATTAATATTCTTATTATCCCATCAATTCAATTAGGGTATGTAGTTATAAGAGTTTATTACCGAAATAGTCCCTCGACTATTGCGAAATTACCAATTTGGTCATCGACAATTTTTCGTGCCCAATTAAGTCCCTCGACTTTGAAAATTTTAACCAATTTGATCCTCCGTTTATTTTGCCGTTAAAATTGGGATCAAATTGGTAATTTTGCTATAGTCAAGGGACCAAATTGGTAATTTTTTTATAGTCAAGGGACCAAATTGGTAGTTAATTTTTCATTGAAATGGTCCCTTGACTATAGCAAAATAACCAATTTGGTCCCTTGACTATAGAAAAATTACCAATTTGATCCCGATATTAACGGCAAAATAAACAGAGGACCAAATTGGTTAAAATTTTCAAAGTCGAGGGACTTAATTGGGTACGAAAAATTGTCGAGGACCAAATTGATAATTTCGCAATAGTCGAGGGACCATTTCGGTAGAGTTATAATGAACTCTAAGATAGACTGTTTATAACTTTTTTTTTAACCTTTAATTTCCTTTAACCAAAAAAAAAATAAAAAAAATTGTTAAATTTATACACTTATCATGGGAGGGGTGGAGGACCTACAGACTTACATTTCACACAATGAGAGTGTTTGGTAAATAGCTGTTAGTTGTTAGTTGATTAGGTTAGTGAGTTTGATTAGTTTATAGCGTTAGCTTATCGTAGAAAGATGTTTGATAATAAATTAGTTGTTAGTTTATTACCTACAAAATGCTTTTTTTTTTTTTTCAAAAAGCTTATCGAAAAAACTGTTTTGAACAGTATTTTGAATTTTAGCATTTTGGAGCAATAAACTATTACAAAAAAACTAATTAATCAAACATTTATATCGAATGTTTAACCGAGCCAAATAATATTAAATAAGTCAAACTTTTTTGTTAAGTTAACTATGTTACCAAATATGATCAATATATTTTGACTCTCGACCTATTCCAAGTAGATGGAGTAATTATTTGTCCTTCTTTTCAATTAATCTGATATATCATTAAAAGAATTTATTTATATGTATACTGGTTGTATTGGAGTGTGAATGAGTTGGGGTAAAGAGACTGATTGTTCATTCCTCTTGGGATTTCGGAGGATAATGGAGTGTTGGAAAATGGTGAAAGCTAGCTAGGACATAGTGGTAGGGATTTGGGTGGTTTGCATTGGCGTTTAGGCATATTTGGTAAAATAGAAAGGTGGTATATTTTGAAAATTGCAGCTACAACTGTGAGGGCCGGGCTGAGATGTGAGTCGTCATTCGTCAAGCTAAGGCATGGAGAAATTAAATGAGAATCTGATCTATCTGTACGTTTTGTGGGTTGTGATTCCAATAAATGCCATTTTGCATTTCATATATATATATATATATATATTTTTAATACTAGTAACTCTATTACAATGCAGTATCTGTTCATAACTACTTTCTCAACCTATTGAAGCATAAGAGTTAATATTGTCTCCGGCTCAAATCCACCACCTTTCGTATAAAGGGAAGGGTTTGATGCCACTGCATTTCATATATATATATGCCTTGAATACTGATGCTAATATAATGGTAGGAGCTCCGATCCGACAATGGCGGCCTACTCGGATAGATCTTCAATATATATTAGAATATGAATGGTGGGTGGTACTTTGATTCCCATCGTCCAGTGTGCTTTGGGCAGATGATATGATGGAGCTAAGCTGCAGGGTGAATTGAATTGAAGGACTTTGGTTTGGTTGTTAGTTGGTCATTGTTGTATGTGCAGTACAGTGTGCTGCATTCATATATCCTACTTCTGGTTGCTGCAATGTACTACAGGTCTACAGTAAATTAGGATACCATGTTACTCCCAATCAAACTCTACGCTCTATCATGGATAAATGTAACAAAAGAGTAAATCCCAGTGGAGGTCTCCCGCCTTTGATGGCATCGCCAATTTTAGTTCTCAACTTTTAAATCAATCACTTTTAGTCCTTTGACTTTAATGTCACCTTCACTTTTAGTCCTCAACTTTTAAATCAACCACTTTTAGTCCTCTTACTTTTTGTTTCTAACCACCTATGGTCCTTCCTTTATAATTGGACATCTAATGTCATTTTTCTCAAGGGCAATTCAGTCATTTCAAAATTAATGTATTAAGTATTATGTTTCATCATCAGAATAATTGAAGAAACCCTATTATCCACTCTCCTTTGTTAACACTAAATTTTGGACCAAATGACTGAATTGCCCTTGAAAAAATGACATTAGATGTCCAATTGTAAAGGCGAAGGACCATAGGTGGCTAGAAACAAAAAGTAAGAGGACTAAAAGTGGTTGATTTAAAAGTTGAAGACTAAAAGTGACAGTGTCATCAAAATCGGAGGACTAAAAGTAGTTAATTTAAAAGTTGAGGTACCATCAAAGTCGGAGGGCCCTCCACTAGTAATTATTAAATTTTTTTTTAATACTATTGACTCTATTACAATGTAGTAGAGAGGCTCGAACCCACTCTCACCATCCATGTGAGAGTGTTAACCAAGACACCGGGTGCCACTAGACCACAAGGTCTTTGGCCACTAATCAATTAATTTATTTTTACTTATACTCTCATTTTACAATTTTTTTTTCTTGTTTACCAATCATTGTTTTCACACAGTACGTGATTCATTTTAATTTCTCATTTTTCTATTTTATAAGATCAGTCCAATTATTTGATGAATTGAAATGGATGGTTAGATTATTTTGATTTTAATTTTTTTTTATTTTACACTCTATTATATTATTTTCTAACTTTTCTTAAATACCTTTGTATTTTATCAGTATAAAATTCAGTAACGAAATATTTCGTTAACTATTTATTATTCTTAACTTACTTATTCATTCCAATAAGAAACGACTTAAGTCCGAATTACATCCCAATCAGAGTTGACATAATTGTTGAACATATACTATGAATATGTTACAATGTATTAAAAATACAATATAAAATTTATTATGAACTTTTGTCAATTAATCAGTCAAATTATATACATAGCATTCAAAGTTGAGCATTAAATATTACTACAATTTTTAGGGGAACAAAGCATATATGTATATCCATACAATTCAATGAAAAGATTAGTCACTATTTTCGATGATGTAAATCCAGGGAACACCAAACATATATATATATATATATATATATATATATATATATATATATATATATATATATATATATATATATATCGTCTACCAGCTGGTCAATGTTGGGCAACGGAAACGGGTCCATGGTCACTCATGGGGCACGCCTTGTTGAGGTCGGTGTAGTCCACGCACATCCTCCAGTCGGCGGCTTGGTGCGAGGACCACGTTTGCGAGCCACTCGGGGTATAGCACTTCCCGAATGTGCCCTATCTCAAGGAGGTGTCGACCTCCTTCTTTACAAAATCGCGCCTCTCCGCCGAGAGGTACCTCTTCTTCTGTTGTACTGGCTTGACGGCGGATCCACCGCCAATTTATGTGTGATGACCTCTCGGTCGAGGCCGGCATGTCCTCGGGGCCCCATGCGAACACGTCCTTGAATTGGCGGATGACCTCGACAATCCGACCTCGGAGGTCGGCCGGCAACCCCGTTCCGACCTTGATGACTCGTTCGGGCCGGCCAAGGTCCAACACGACCTCCTCGGTTTCGACTATAGGTTCGGCTCGGGCCGACCCTCCTCGCCTTGTAGCGCCTTCTCGCCGATGGTGTGTACTTGGAGGTCTCTTTTGCCGATCTGGCGACATGCTTTCAGGTAGCAGCTCCGACTAACCTTCTGATCTCCCCTCGCCACGCCGACCCCGGTGGGGGTAGGAACTTCATACATAGGTGCTCCATGGATATGATGCTCCGAAGGTCTTCCAAGGCGGGTCGGCCGAGAATGATGTTGTGGGCACATTCGATCTGACCACCACGAACTCGACTTCCCACCTCTTGACGTGTGGTGCGGTGCCTATCTCCACCTCAAGGTTAATGGAGCCCTCCGTCTCGATCGAGTCTCCTGTGAACCCGGACAGCGGGGTTCTTACTGGCGCAACTGCTTCCTTGTCAAGGCCGAGCTTAGTGAACGTGTCATGATACATGACGTTCACGGAGCTCCCCGTGTCCACGAGCACCCGGTGAAACGATACTGTTGTTGATGTCCAAGGTGATCACCAAGGCATCACGGGGGTTAGGGGTCCGTCTGGGAGGTCATCGTCTGTGAAGATGATAGGTTCCCTCCTTTGCTTCTTCTCTTGCGGTTGGCGGATGACCTCCCCTACGTAGAGGTTTCGAGCCCATTTCTTCCTTTCTGATTGGGTGTCCCCTCCTTCGGGACCACCGAAGATGACATGGATGACCTGTTTCTTCGGGGGTGGGACTCGTCCAAATCCTTCTCCTCCTCCTCGGTGAATCGGTCGAGCTCTCTTTGCGCGACCCGGAGGCGGGTGGCTGGAACCACCCTTCTTTTTCCACACATTGGCCGGAGGTCGGCTTGCCCCTCTGGGTGAGGTCGGCCTTGCCCTCCGGAC